>VZTZ01050173.1:49828-126399 GCA_013400955.1 Drymodes brunneopygia | reverse complement strand
CGGTGGTTCCGCCGCCGTTCCCCGCCTAGATGCGCCGCTGAGGGGGGTCAGCGCAGCCCGGCTCCGCCGTGAGGCGCCGGCCGTGAGACCCGCTCCCCCCTGGCAGTGGGAAATGATCCTCGTCACACCGGGCTGCGCCGGGAGCGGGGGAAACGCCTCGGAAGTGCGCGAGGTTATTGCGGAGATGGTTTTTTCATGTAAATAACGGACGGGAGTGCGTTGGGCGTGCTGCTTTCTCTCGTGGATAGCTTTTCTTTCTGGTATTCAGATCTCAGAATTCTCGGACAACGCAAACTGGGTATTTTTCTTTAATTCGGCCCAGCCTTGTCGGAATACGAATGGAAAGGGAAGAGGTTTTAAAGATTTTTTTTTTTTTTACTTGAAACATCACGTCTCTTTTTTCTGTTTAATAAATACTTTGTATTTCGTGTAAGTCACGAGGAGTAATTCAGAACATTGTCGCGAAATCAGAGGCTTCTGTTGTCTTAAAGAGCATAATTTTAAAGGGCAGTACCGAAGATAGTGTTACAAAACAAGCGGGGCTGTGAGCCCTGTCCCGGCTGCCGAGAGGCTGGCGGCTCGTGGCACTGTCTTGGCGTGTTGCATGGCTGATGGAGAGCCTGGGCTCTGTACCGTTCTTGGGTGGCTCGAAAGCCCAAGGAGGTTGGAGCCGATGTGCGATCGTGTCGTGATAAGGTGCGGTCACGGCATGAGTTGCTCTGAGGTTGTGACTCCAGACAACAGGAGCTGTCTGGTAAGGATCAGGTTGTGTCTGGGAAATCCAAAAGAGTTTTTGTGTTTGAATATTGAGGTGATGAGAAGATGTGGGTTACAGGTGGAGAAGAATGATCTACATCCCTGGAAGTGTTGAAGGCCAGGCTGGACAGGGCTTGGAGCAACCTGGTCTAGTGGAAGGTGTCCCTGCCCATGGCAGGGGATTGGAATTAGGGGAGCTTTAAGATCCCTCCCAACCCAGGCCGTTCTGTGAAGAATCTGCTTCTGCTATGTGTGTCAGGCATGCTTGTGAGTCTCTCATGTTCAGAGGACTTGGAGGCTTACTGCATTAGCTGCCTTGTCTGTAGAAATGAGTCTTCCAAATGAGCCTGGCAAACCAGGTTTAGCAGCAGCGCATCAGTCTGTAGGGAAAAGCAGAAAGGTGGTGTAAAGTCAGGGAGCTCAATTTAAAATTAGCATGAAGGTTTTCTAGCACAATAATTTTCTTGGACTAGGCAAGCAAAGCTTGCCAGATGTCTTGCTTAATGAACTGGGGTAGAGTCCTGAAGAAGCAAGGTGATCAGTAGGATTCATTTGGATTATTGGCCACTGGACTGGGGATTGTTGAGGGGGGCTCAAGGTGGGCAATGACTGTTTCAATTTCAGTTATTTGTTTGGGATTTTGAAACTTGTGTGGCACACAAGGCACCTTGTCTTAGGGCAGCAGGTTTGAGTGCCTTATATTTGCCTTGTATCAAGATGCTTGCAAAGGTAGAAGCTGGAAATGTTACACAATGAAAATGAAACTATATTATGCAATTAAAATTTTACAACTGCTGGAAGGTGCATTATTGAAACCTTTAACTATATTCCTAGCTACTCATTCTGTGTCTAAGGTTAAAAATTAATTGAAATGAATAGATGTGTTTGATTTGGATTTTTCTAATCTCAGATCACCTTCAGAAACTCTCCAGTGCTCCCATTTGCAGCTCATATTTCACGTTGGTCATACACAATCCTCAGTGTTTTTTATTGGAACATGTAAGTGTAGTGGTACCTTTATATTTGAGAGGCTTTGTTATGTACAACATGTATTTTGGTTCCTTAAAGATATACCAGAAAAAATTTTTAAAGATACTTCTGAGACATTTTTTAAAAAACTGTTGTATGCTCAAGGTAAGCATTACAGCAAAGTAGTAATATATAGGTATTTCAGTAAGAAACACAAAAAATTACAGTATAGTTTAAGGACAAAAATAAAACCAAAAGAGAAAGCAATTCAGCTTTAAATTTTGGGGGGGCCTGTTTTTTATGTGTAAGAAGAGACTAGGGGTTTTAATTTATAATTACTTCATTGTCATTCTCACAAACAGTAGCTTAGTTGCTTCCTGGAAAATGGTGAAGCCAAACCCTCAGTTCTGTTTCCATAGGCAGTGTTAACACCATAACCCCCCCTGAGAAGGGCTTATCTTGTGCTCATCATGTCAGCTGCGTCTTGGATACAAGTAAATATGTCTGTGCTGCTTAAGCCCGTGTTGGACACTGTGCAAGGCTGGCTCAGGGTTTTGGAAACTGAATATTATGGCCTGGTTTAACCTGTGATGGTTCTAAGAGCAGAGTAGTGGTTTGGTACTGTTTCTCTGTGTAATGTTGAAGACAGTGTTCTTGATAGATGTCTCAGTGCTCCTCAGTGGTTTCATGTTTATGTGAATATGGTTTGGGAGGAATAGTAAAATCCTGGGGCTTTGCCCCAAGAATTCTCAGTGTTCTGGCTGGTCAGGTCAGTTACTAAGCAGAGCAGTTGTGATTCAGTCTTGCTGTGGAAGGGGTTGGGCGACTGTGCCTACTACTGTGCAAAGCAGAATTGATGAGAGACTTCAATAACCTCACTTGATTTTCAGTTCTGTTCATGTAAATTCTGAATTGTAAATGGGATTTGCTGTATTTTTTAATGATCTTACTGATCACTCACCCTTTTCTATCTGATCATACCCTCTTGTATTCTGTGACTTAGTATAGCTCCATTTATTGCAGTAATCCAGTGGGTGCTGTGGGCAGCACGGAAGGAATAGCTCTATTTTCATTTGCCTATTGTCCTTTCCAGACCTGGATGTGCTTCTGTATTTACAATGGGCCTAGTTCCCCAAAGGGGTTTTCCTTATTTTACATAATATAAAAACAGTAGAGGTTATAAATGTAATGTTTAATTTTAAAGTAACCTTTACTATTCAGTCATGTATAAACCAGACTCTCTTTGTAGTTACCAGATGGACTAAAGATGTGAAACGGCACTTTTTTTTCCCCACTAGAGCTGGAATTTTGGCTTTTACCTGTGTGTTTTAATGGAGGAGATAGGCAATCAGCTGCTTCCTTTTCATCTCTGTTTTGATGATGAAACTGTGTGTTATACCTTAAACTGATCTAAAGACTGGCTGCCATGCAAAAGGGCTGGTCATGTTCTTGCTCTCTCTTGTACCACCTTCAGCTTTTACTGGAGGTTTTTGTGATCCAGTTCAGTTTGCTGAATAATTAGAGTACTAATCCAGCCCCTCTGTGTCCTCATCTCCCCAGAAGATCAGCTTTTGCCAGTTAAGTAAGCTGAGTGAGTTCAGAAAAGGTCTGAGGAGTACCAGAGACGTAATTGATTTTTGTGGTGTAAGAACACTGTTCTTTTCTAACAGTGACCAGAAAGAGAAGAGCATTAGGTCAGGATGTATAATTTAAACCTTTGCCTGATGGCCCTCTTGTCTCTTGTCTCTTGCCATTTGTAGCATGTCAAGAGGTAGATGTTGTTTGCTTTTATGTTGTTCATGATTCATGCATTTTTCTGCTGTGACCTAGCCTGTGTCTCCCGTCCACTTAAATGTAAGGCACTGCCACATCCCAGGGGAGATTTTCCAGAGCACAGAATCACCTTGTAGGTGCTGGCTGCCTCTGTTTGTTTTGTTTTGAACTTGACAACTGCTGGCTTAGTTTCCTATCTCTTAGCTGTTGTATTATTTGGACACAGTGAAGAACTGATCTTGATTTACCTTCTTCATTCAGTTGATGACTTTACAGGTTTCTGTTGTATGTCACTGCAGCAATCTCTGTTTCCAGGCAGAAGAACCCTAGCCTGATTGATTATTCCTCATTTGTATTTTCAAACCTTGTTTCCTTTTAAAAAATATTTTCCTTTCCATTATGTCCTCTTGAAAGGAAGGAGCAGGCACTGCATCTAGGATTTAAGATGCAGCCATTCTGTATTTTTTTATGATGGTTTTATTACTGTGCATTTTCTAACATTATTTTTTCATGCGTTGAAATGACTTTGAACTGATGCTTTAATCAATCTGTTGTGACTCCAGCAAGATTTTCTGAATGTTAATAATCAGTTTGGAGCACACCACTCTATATGTGTAATAAGGATCATTTATCTTCAGACTGCTACTTTATTTGCGCTGAATTTAATCTGTTCTTTTATTTCTCCATTATTACTCTCAGAGAGTTTTTCTGCAGATCTTCAGCCAGCCTTTCTCTTTGCTCTCAGAACAGCTTGTATCCTCAGTAGACTTTCACTCTGCTCCTTGGCTTTTTCCCAGACTTTATGAATACAATGTGTAGTACAGTGCTGCAAAAGGCTCCTTGCAGTCTCTCTCCCTGGGAAAATTGACCACTTAAGCGCATGCTCTATGGTCTGCTTTCAGCTATCTGCGCTTTCGCATTCAGGGTTTTCTGAAGCTCTCTGGATGGTGGCGGGTGGCAGTTGTGTCTGCCATGAGCGCTGCGCAGTGAGAGGCTCTGCGTGCCCTGTGCGTCTCTTGCACTCCTGCTGCCCCACAGTGAGCCCGGTCTGGAAGCAACTCAGACTGGAAATGAGCCCAACAAATTACAAACTAATGCTGGTTTAGTGGTGTTGTACTGGCAGTACACAAGTGCAGCGATTTAATTAGAATCAGTTCAGTTAGGTAAGTGCGTGTGTCTGTGCTTGCTGCTGCTGATTGAAACTGCCACCTTACAGGCTGAACTGTAGTCTAGGCTGAGACCGTGTATGTGTGCACACACTTCTGTTTCAAATGGTCCCATCTGATGCTGTAGTTGGATTAGCATGGTTTGATGTATGAATTACACCTGGGTACTAATTCAGTTGATTTTGTGACTGCGTTTGGATGGTTTCTCTGATGCTTGCAGTTGGAGAAGCTCTTCAAAAACTTAAAGCCAGGTTGATTTTTGTTGTACTGGTATTTGTATATGTGCTTGTCTGCATGTATTGCATGTGATCAGAGGTTCTGTGACTGGACTCTTTTGTGACAGTAATTGCTGACTGATTTCTCTGTGGCCCTGCTCCAAGAGAAGGAGCTGTCTCAGGTCTGTGATGGTTACTCAGAGATGTTACTTGCCTTAAAAGTGGTTGACTATACTGCAGCACTCCCTGTCACTCAGCTAGTGTTCCAGTTCCCACCCCAGACCTGCAAGGAATTTAAAAACCTTTGCTGATCTGATTTCCATGGGGACTACCCTGGTACTTCTGAACTTCTGTGGTGGCATGCTGGGAAGCATAGAGGTGGAGGTGCAGGGATATGAAATGCTGTTGGTTTTGCTGCCCATCCCTGCAAGCCCCCTTCCCCCTCGATCTTACTTTCTGATATATCTATACTTTGAGTGGTCAATGGAAGATTTTTTACAATTTAGTGTTTTAATGATTGGACTGTATGAACTTAGATGTCATGCCACCTTTCTGGTCCCTCTCTGGCCTGAAACGGTCATACTAAAGCAGATATGGAGACTTCTTGCACCTCTCTTACCAAATGTTTTTTTGCTAGTTTTGTTTTGTTTGTTTGTTTGGTTTTGTTTCCTATTGATGTGGAGTATGTCTTCATTAACTCTTTGTAAATGAGTAGGAATGTTGACAACAACTTCCACATTTTAGGTAGCCTGACAGTCCTGTACCCAGGTATTTGAGCAGTTCTTAAAATCTGTGAAACAACAGTGTCAGCACCAGGGTTGCCTGGTCATGGGTACTCCAGAAACTTCACAAGGATAATGAACCCATCAAGACCTTTGCATAGTGATTGAGCTTACACTGTGAGAAATGGCTTTTGTTGTGCCATTTGATAGTAATTGCCTAAATGAAATGTTTTCAAGGAAAATTCTAGGCCACTATAATTATATGTATGCTGCACTCACACCAGTATGAAAATGTCTTTAAAATGATTTCCAGAGCTTATCAGTTGGTTTATCAGGAGGAGGGTCCTGTGCCTGTTTCGTGTGAATGCATTCCATTTCTGGCAGTGGTTTTAGGTGTTACAAGATGATATTTCCTTACTGGACGTTCTTTTCCTTGGCTATGCAGTGACTTCTAAAAATGTCTAAGAAGTCTGTCATTCTGCCTTTTTTGTTTTTTATTAACTGTGCTATCCTAAAGGGAGCAGAATTTCTGTAGGAATTCCAGCGTCAGCAGTGAAGAGCGGATGGGAATGTGCAGCGCTGGAAGGCAGAGCAGAAGCAGCTTTTGGGTAGGGACAGTGAGCTGAGTGCTTGTGTCACTTGGGGCTGAGCTGCAGGAAGTGTCCTCGGGAACTGGTTTGATCTGGGAAAAAAACTTTCATCTTCTTTTTTCTTTGCTTAAAAAATCTTTTGTTGAGGTTGCAAAACAGGCATAATACGACCTTCAAATGCCAGCTCATACACAAATGGAACAAATATACATAAAAGAGCTAATTAAAAAAAAAAATCAAAGTTGAAGTCAAGTTGAGGTCAAGACAGATGCATATGAGCATTTTAGATTTAAAATTATGTGATAAAATATTTTGAATGAAATTCCCAGCTCTGGGAGTGGTGGGGGAAGCAGGGTATTATGTTAAAGGTTGCATGCACATTTATGAAGGTTTGTGGCAGCATTAAGGCACACTTATAAAGAGAAACTCTGAAATATCTGTCTGAGGAAGTGTGAAAGTCCTGTAAAGCAGTAGAATCATAGGAATAATCAACACTGGAGCTCATTATCGGCATAATCTGACACACTCTTGAGTATAAGAGATTTAGAAAAGAGAGAGAGAGGTGATGAGACAGCAAAGGCATGGAATTAGAGAGAAGGAGACATTAAACGGTTTAGGACTTTGCACTTCGGAAAGAGGCCACTGGGAGGACAAAGGGAAGTAATAAAGCTTTATGAAAGGGTGTCTGGTGCAGGAGGTGAGTGAAGAATAACCTGCATCTCTGAGACCATGGGAACTGTTGGGATGTTCAATAAAAATATAGCTATAAATCAGATGGAAGGTTTATTTTATACAGTGTTTTCACAATATTAACCATTGCCAGAGAACGATGTGGAAGCCAAAAGCACAGAGAAGTCAAAGTGAAAAAAAGAAATGGAAGACAGGTGACCATTTCTTTTTATCAGCAGACATACATTATCATAGTAAATAGAAGTTCACTTTCAGGAAACACGAAAAAATCCTGTGGCGCTAAGTGATAAAGTAGCATTTTAAATTCAGGAGAGTGAAGTAAGGCAGCTGGAGAACAGCCCCCACTGTATGTGTGCAGCAGTGAGCTCTGAATTGCTTTTCCAGTCAGAGCAGAACTGGGGGTTATAATAGGCAGTTCTATCAAAATATCTCATTGTTTAAAAAAGCAAATTGAAGGTTAGATACTTGTGGAAAAATAGTAGTGATCAAACTAGGAAACAGTGGTGTGTAAGCTCACAGTGCACCTGTATTGTGAGTGCTGCATGAGTTCTAGTCCCATGGCTCTCAAAGATGCAGTGAGACTGGGAGAGATTCTGAAAAGGTTGATGTGAATGATCAAAGGTGTGCAATGAGCTCCTTGTAAAGAATGATAAATAGATCAAAGCTCTTAAATTTCAAGAAGATGTCTCTGAAGAGGATATGATGGAAGCACAGTCTTAGCAGCGTGGCATTTACGTGAACCAATTATTCACTGTTTCCTTTGATAAAAGGAATGAGACCACCAAATGGAAATAGTGGGTGGCAGGCTCAAAACAAAGTGAGATATTTCTAAAGTGGGAGCAGGACCTCCTCCTTTTTGTTTGGCATCAAGTTTTTAATCTGTTGGAACAATTCCCTGGATTTAAGCTGATTTATTCTGCAGTTAACACTCCATCAGAATACTGTTCATGGGGCTTTGTAAGCTTAGCTGCAGAGCTCTGTTCACAAGAGAAATCCTTTTGAATGGTGAAGTAGGTATATACAGATCGGCAGGCTAAAATGGCCCCTCTGATCAATTTTCATCAGGAAAATCAGTGCAACCTCTCAACAAAATATTATTATAGAAATACCTGATAAAATCAAATACAGTTCCTGCAGCTCAGGACATACAGCCTCACCTTGTCTGGTGTTTTCAGGTTGTGATTGGAGTAGTAAAACTCCGTGACAGCAAGACCTTATATACCCTGTTTGTCTGACCATTATCTGGGATAGTGGCAGTTCCAGCTGCATCTACTACAGAAATCGTACATTAAAATATCAACCAGTTGCAATAGTATTGTTTTGGGATTGCTCCACAGGAGTTAGAAAAGCAGAAGGTTTTGGATTCATGGAAACTGGATATGGTTTCAGTGTACAGGTACTATTTGTGGTTTATTACCTGTGCTTTGTTGTGTTTGCATATTTATTGACATAATAAATAATTTCTTGCCATTTTAGGCCGATTTAGCATCTTGCTAAACGTTTCTTTACTGAACTGTAAAGACAAACTTCACTAACTTAAACTCATAAACTACTCAAGTGAACTGTGCTTTTGAATTGTGTTTAACATCTGCTCCTGACCTGCAGAAGGTCATCTGGTTACAGAAGCATGTCATTATTTCCAGTTCATTAAGTAAAAGCTATAGGTTCCCAGATTTCAGATTGGTGGGTGAGGAAGCTGTTATTGCTTTGCTCAAGTGCAGTGATGCCTTAAAGAGCTAGGAATAAAACAACACACTTTGGAGACCATATTAGTATAGGAGGTGATATAAAGGCTGGTCTTTATTGAGGGCCTCCAGGGGCAGATATGGAAAAATGCCCACCCCTGCATAGAGTGAATACAGTTTTGTAAGTTTAGCAAATCAGCATAATTGACAAGAATCCCCAATTAAAAGCACAAGTGATAAGGTAATTCCTCCCTGGTTCTACCCTTTTCTGAATTCTCCCCCTGCCTTAGATAGGAACTAAACCTTGTTTATGAAAATGTGTCTTGAAGAGCTGTTTTCAGTCTTGCCTCCCAGAGAGCCTAACCTTGGACCCCCAGGGCTTGGAGCCTCTGGAATGTGTTTTATCTTTCTGCCTATCAGGGTAGGGAAAAGTACTGGAGTTAGCTAGGAACTATATAACTATGCAACAATATAGTCTATGCAACAATAGTCTACAGACCTATGAATATATATGAAGGAAATATAAAAGCAAAAATCACTTTGGCAACAGCAGAAGCTGGGACTGCACTGTTGAAGCAGAACAGTTTCTTTCTGCAGGCACATATATAGTATAGAAAACAGAGCAGCCTGTGCAGGTTTTGGGAAGCACACTGCTGTCCAGAGGCTTGCACAGGGCAGAGGAGCAACAGAACAGGAATGCTCAACTGTCTCAAGGCCCATAAATGAAACTTAGCTGAGACCTTTATGCCAAGACTGTGGTCTGCCCTGCCAGGCAGCTGATTTTCCTGTGTATGAGAGAGCAGCACAGGAGGCACAGGAAGTAGGAATACCCTTATAAAGAAAGGGAGAAGTTGCAGTGGAGAGCTACACAGCACATATGGTTGAAGAAATAAATGCCTGAGCAGCAAACCTGCAGACCATGGGTAGTGTCTTTTGGTTCTGGCATGGGTTGCAAATTGCGAGTTTGTTCCCATCTTCCTTTGCATACCTGGGAGCAGCACTTCTGGTTTCCATCTTGTAAGATGTAGCTGGCTTGTCAGAGAGTGGTTCTCAGGAGCCTTACCTGGATTGTCGTGGCAGTGAGTGAGTCCCTAGAGAGGAGCTTCTTCAGCTTGCCTCTTGTCTGCCAAATGAGGGAGCATATGTTTAGGTACATTTAATGCCATGTTTTGTAGCAGAGCTTGATAACTGATGGGTGTAATTTTGCCTCAGTGTGGTTAATATACAAAGAAAGAGTGTAAGTGGCTATGGAGGTAACAAATTATAAGCTGTAGTCAAATTGAGGTGAAAAAACCAAGAACTTTTAGTCTCTGAGTGCAAGGTTTTGTTGCACTGAGTTATTAAATAGTGGGGAGAGACTGTACCTCCATAAGAAAACAGAATTGAAATCAAGATGCCGCTCTTGCTGCTCCTGGAACCCTGCAGGAAGCAGTTGTGCCAGAGCTTCAATGAGCAGAAAGCAGAGCCTCAGAACCTGCAGTTATTGTGGTTCACACTCAGTGGGTCCAGATCTGTAGAACTCATGCCCTTGACTTACTGAACTTTACGGCAATTTCTTTCTTCCTATATTGAAATGATGTAAATTGAGAGCAGCTTTGTCTTAAACATGAAAATATGTATTTAAGATCTTATTTATAGGTAGATGGTTTCTTTCTCAGGCTAGACTGCCTTGTTTTTTTTGTAGCCTTCTGTCTTCTATCCTGATTCTAATCTCGGTACTTAATGATTCACCACATCTTTCCTGGATTCTTGTCTTACTGGTTTTCACAGAGCCTAGAATCTACTTCATCCTTTGGGAAACCTTTGGAAAGGGATGGATAGTTTCAGTTGGGGGATTTGAGTGTATTTATAGTAATATATAAATAGAGGCAAGAGGAATACTTGCAAAGCAGGTGGTACTGAGCCATTTATAGAAAAAAAATGTATGATTTATGCATGGATTGTTTCAGGCAAACCTTTTGCTTTACTTGTGGCCTATCTTCTGCAAAAATCTTTTGAGTGTTATGAATATTTATGCTGCTTTGTTGTGGTATTTTAAACTTGCTTTCAGCTTATGAAATGACATGTTTGTCTCTTTAAATAACAGGAGGAATAGAGGGAGAAAATTGTCTCCTGGGCAGATAAGTCTGCAGAGCTTTTATGAGGAGTCTTTAGCATGGTTGGAGCAGAGGATAGCCCAGCTCACCAACACCCCACCCTTTCCTTTGCCTGTGCACTCGGAGATATGCTCTACAAAGTATCCTCTTTTGAGAATTTTTTGTGGCCTTTTTTGCTCAAATGTGCCAGTTTGCCATGTTTCAGATCAAAACACACATTGCTGTTGGCATACCAGGGTGCTCAGGTAAAGCTGTGGCAAATAGTTATGTAGAGCTAGTGGATTTTATGCTGTAATCACAAATTGCCCAGATTTAATCCAGGGCAATCGCATTGAGCTTGCTAAGACCTTGGGAAAAGTACATGCATCTGCCAATGGACTATCCTCTGACCAGATTAAAATGAAGTCCTGAGGCTGTATCAGCCATTTTCTGGAGAGCTCACTAGTGGGTGGATTGGGAAGAGTTGGTTCAGCAAGCTAAAAAAGCTGCTTGCAAGCAGTGATGTGCCTTTTCCTTCAAAAAGCCTTCAAAAAACTTTGCGTGCTAGGTGAATAGACATAGAATCAAAATGTGTAGAAAAAAATCCACCATCTGAGACTATACGGGTTTAATCTTTCTGTGTGATTTTGCTCTCGGTTCAGCAGTTCTCAGTGGCTTCCTGGCTCACCTCAGTATTTGGTTCCCACTGGAGGGATCCTTTGTGGGTCTTGCTTCTGGGTGAGAACCGAAGAGCTTCCCAGGCTGACTGTGCTGCAGACTCACTGCAGAGCAAGTCTCTTACTCTTTTGTGAACTTCCCTGCGGAGGTTTTCACAAATATTTGAACCCAGCTGGTGTTAAGGAAGGTTATCTCTTCTGTCTCAAGGAAATTTCACATAATTCTCAGCTCAGCACCCAAATCAGGAGCCTGTTTTTCTTGCTACCCAGCTTGCTTACAGGATTCAAAAGTATTTTCCTAGCTCACTCAGCTGATGCCCAGGAAGTTCACCACATGCTTACTTCTGTTCCCTCAAATGAAGTTGATGACTTCATTTATTTAATCTGCAGTAATAGGTACAATTTTCCTGAACAACCAGGTAGTCTGCCCCATCAGGTGTTATCATCTCTTGCCAGAGCCTTTTTCATGTTGCTGCAGCTGCTTGCGCTAGAAATTTCTTCTGTCTAGAAACACAGCTAGACAGTCTAGAGTAAAAATTAAATGCCTTGTAAACTCAGCCATATTGTTCCTCCATCTTCAGTGCTGTATTTATACTCAAAGATTTCTCCTCTGGCTCTGTGGCAGCAGCAATTTCCCACAGACATATGGCAGCTTCTCCTACTGTTTGACTGCATTTTTTTCTTTCCTTTGCTGACTCTGCACCATCTGATAGAATGATGGTTTGGGCTGCCGAGCTAACAGAGTTGTCTGCACATGTTCCACTGGATCAGCACTATCTAGGGCCATTTTTATATCTCACCTGGTACAGCAAGGACTGCCCTGAGTTCTGGACTCTCTTAATTTCTGCCAGCAAGGAGCATGGATCTCCACACCTCTGTCTCCTGTGTGTGGATGTGGTTTTGGCTGTATGTCTCAGGGATACAGCATAGCCTTGCTTTTGGTGGCAGGATGCTGGGGTTTGGGTATATAGGGCATGGCAGGGGAAGTTAGAATTGCCACATACTAAACACAGTTTTTCACTCTGCTGAT
The DNA here is from genome assembly GCA_013400955.1 of Drymodes brunneopygia. Lineage (NCBI taxonomy): Eukaryota > Metazoa > Chordata > Aves > Passeriformes > Petroicidae > Drymodes > Drymodes brunneopygia. The sequence continues at coordinate 114,051 of VZTZ01050173.1, read as the reverse complement.
CAAGTAATTTCCAGTTCATTTCCAGACATGCTATGGCTGAAATACCAGCAATGCTGGAAGTGGGTGCAGTTTCTCACTTGAAAGGCCTGAGCTTTCAGGCACAGCTTTCAGTGGGCAGGGCAAAGAGTACCAGACTGACCCAGTGAGAGCAGGACTGGGTTTGCCTTCTGCACTTACAGGTGCTTTTTGTTGCATCAAGAACCAGCTTTTCTCAGGCTTACTTTGAAGCACGTACAAGTGTAATGAAAAATCTCTAAGTGTTCTTTGATTAGTATATCTTGTAATGCTGTTTCTAACAATATGCCTTTGTTTCAGAATCCCTATTTGCTGCTTGGAGGATTAATTGGCTCCACTTCCAGCACCATGGATGAACTGCAGGATGTTCAGCTGACAGAGATCAAACCACTCCTGAATGACAAGGTAATGCTGGCTGCTGCTTTGTCCTCAGGTGTGTTCAGGATGACTTTGTGCCTGGCAAGGAGCCCGAGCTGCCAGAATCTGTCTACAGATTAAAGTACCTTAAGTACTGAAACCCGGTAAATTCTTCCCCACTCTAGCAATCTACCACCACCCACTCTTCCAAAGTCTCAGGGAAAGATAGACCACCACAATTCAGGTAATTTTGGAGTCCTGGCCAAACGTTACGTTTGCTTGTACAGGTCTTGCATTTTGCTGCTTACCTGACTGCAGCCAGTCTTGACTGTGCTAAAACAGAGGTCTCTATGGGAAACTTTCATGATGTTGTTGGGGGTGTTCTGGGGCATTGTGCTGATCTCCTTTTTTCTTTTTTTTTTCTTTTTTCCTGTTTTTTGTTAACAGAATGCAGCTCGCAACTTCCAGGACTTTGACTGTCAGGTAAGACCATGTGCAGGAGAGAAGGATTGGTTGGTAACCTCCCCATAGCTCAGCAGTAATGTTGAGAGAGATGAATTAATTTAATTTTAGCTCCTGTTAAGTTTTAATCAATAGGAACTGGAATATACTCAGTGACCGAAATTGCCCTTCACCCTTTTATGCCAAGCAGCATGAAATTCCTTAGTTCTGAGGTGCAGACTGCTCTGCCAACATCTTGCAGGATGGCTGGTCTCCTGAAAAACAGGTTATTGGAAAAATTCAGTATGCTGAAGAACTGCAGCTCTTTATGTCCTATCTGGTTCACTGGCTGGGAAAGGAGGAGCTTGCATGTTCTACCTGTTTGTTTTGAGAGGAGATGGAAGTGACAAAGCTGTCCCAGATACAGCACACTGCTTTGCTGGGCCTGTTCTGACACAGCCATGGTTGGTTACCAGGAGTTTATTGATGGTACAGAGGTGAGCCCAATGGCTCTGGTTGCTTGCCATAGGAATAATCCTTTCATAGAAGTGGTTGCTCCACCAGCATCCAAGACAGGACATGCTCTGTGATAGGCAGAGCACAGTGATTCTGTGGGGCATTTTGTGGAGCATAGGCTCATTTCCCATACCAAACGATCCTGCTGCCTTCTCACTGAGCATGTGAGTATGCAGCTAGTGGCTGTTGTTTCTCTCCAGCAGTTAGAGGCTGCTGTGTCTGTAGTGCTCTGCTCAACACAGGGCAGGTCATACAGTGCTACTGTAGCACACAAGGGGCTGGCAACATCACGTGATAAATTTAATATCCTGAGTGAGTTCTGCTTGCAGGGCTGCAGGCAGTGGGGTGGTGAGGGAAAGGTGAGCATCTGTCAGCACTGTTGACATCCCTGTTGGCAGTGCAGGTCCAGTTTGAGCTTCCCAGTAAAAGACATTACCATTGGAACAAGTCCTGTTTTATCTGTCTGTGTTATTCTGTGCCCTTGGCCATGAGGTCATTTGCTGTAAGTCCATCCCAGAATTTCACGGAGTTGGAAGGGACCCACAAGGATCATTGAGTCCAACTTTTAAATGAATGGCCTGTATTGAACTCACCATCTGTGGTGTTATCAGCTCCATGCTCTGACCAGCTGAGCTAACCTTGGGGTCCCAGCTCCTTTCAGGACTGACTGATGTCCCTGCCCTAGCTTCTCCTTGGATACAGCTGGAGTAACAGCCACCCTCAGTATTAGTTCTGTGGTGCTGCTAGACCTCTGTCTGGCTGAAATCTGGAATTTCAAAATATTCTCTGCAGCTGGGCCGTGCTTATGAATGGGAGAAGTGTTTATTTTAATCCCATCTCAGGAACGTGTCATTAGCACTGTCGCTGACTCTAGGAGGTGTGTAGGGCCAGGCACGCAGGTTCCCCACACTGTTTTCTGTATAGCTTTATCATGTGTTACTTTACAATGTAACATGTATATTTCAGGTTTGTAAGATCTTTCCTTTGGAGAACAGGGGGGATGCCATTGTGAATTTCTATTCATTTCCCCATATGTTTGGTTTTATTTTTGAGTAACTTGCCAGGGTCAGATCTGGGCAAAGTCAACAGCACAAGTTTCTGGTTCTTCCTGCTTCTGAAATTTGTTACTCTGAGGTGAATGTGTGTGAGGAATCTTTTAGCTTTTCTGGTACAGCTGACTTCCAGATACAGCTGTCCTGGTTTTCTTAAACTGTTCATATGCAAGCAACCAAAGCTAACCCTGATACATAACAGGTTGCCTGGGCATCAGTTAAACAACCCCACATAATCTGATAACTGCAGTGGAGTTGAAATGGAGAGCTGGCATGGGGACTTAGCATCGTTATCAATATGAATTTAGGTTTTTCTCAGAACTAAAAGGTATTAACCTAAATCTGAGGCCTACAGTTTACTTGAAAGCTGTATGAACCCTAATGAAGTCTAAGCTTGGCTTTTCTGAATGTCCATGGGCAGATGGTGGAATAAATGGTCTGCAATGCTGATGGACAGATGGTGTGGTGACCTGCACGTTAACAGAGCTGTGCCTGTGCTTTTATTATCTGCAGACCCTCTGCAGCTTTCAGAAGTAGTTGTTCTGACTCTTCTTTTCCAGATGATTGGCTTTAAATAGAAATGAAGGAATATGCTGATATATTTGTAAAACTATCCAACTAAACCTGTGTTATGTTTCAGTCTGAAATAATCTGGCATTTGATCTGATGAGTTGATTTGATCATTTGAGCTGACACTTCCCCTCTGCTGCCTCCCACCAACAACTAGGCAGTGAAGTGTTTCGCTTTCAGCACACACCATGCAGAAGGGGGCTCGGGGTGTGGAGGTGGTCTGGAATTTGGCTGAGTATTTGCAGAAAGCTCTCGAGGAGGAGGAAGTGGAATAGGTAAGTCCAGGACATGCAGGGTTCATCTGAAACAGAAAGGAAAAGCCATATGTAAACCCTTGAAGGAAAGAAATTGCCTGATATAGAAATGTGCTGTCTTGCTGGCATTAAAGGAAAGTGTGGAGTTACTCAGTTGCTTATGCCTAGAGTAAAACACAGAACAATGTTTGCAGAGTTAATGTCAGACCTTGATGAGGACTTTTTTGCCTCTTTTACTGAAAGTGACATTTTTCAATAAGCCCATGTTTGTACTGATTCAGTTTTGGAGAGGTTCTTTTGCAAGTATGTGATTTTTAAAGTAGTTGGAAGCTTTTTTAATCTGCATTTTTAAAAGTTTGCTTATCCTTGCCTAGTCTCTTTGCTTTATTTTTACTTGCTCTGCTGTCAGAGAGGGTATGTGTGTTGCACAGCTGGCAACAGAAGAAACACACAGGTTCCAGAGCAGTAGTTGAATCTCCAGGCAGGACCAACTAAAAGGGCCGCCCTTCTTTATTCTCTTATTTATATATGTTTCTAAAGACAATCAGGGATTGGTGAGAGAGGTCAACACCTCTGTAAGTTTACAGGACAAAGACATGGTCAATCATCTTTCTCCACCCCAGAGGAAAGGAATGAAAAACAATTTACAAGTGTAAAACAATCCCGGCCAGTTAGGAAAAACAAGGACCATGTTTACAGAAAATGCATGGGAAACTTGTTCTACAAAGTTACAACCATGGAACCCTGCAAAAGCAGGGCGACAGTATGTGCTGCTGAGAGGTTATTGGCATATTCCATTGTGTGTATTTGCTGATGTTGGAGAGGTTGAATTGAAACTGTATTCATTTTTTTATTTAAGACAGCTTGTGAGTTCTACCCAGTGGCATTGAATACAAGATGTTTTAAGGCATCTTCTGCTTACTGTGATGAATTAAAACAGAATATTAGCACTTTTGAGGAAGTGTTTCCCTTTTGTTTGATTTTGCTGAGAGCAAGACAACAGAGTCTCTGCTTTAATCTCTCCATAGTTAGTAGCTGGGAGAGGCTGCCCCAGGAGCATGATGCTGTTGTTTTTCACCTTTGCCAAATCTGGCAAAGATGACATAAAGTAAATAGCTGTAGCCACAGAGTCAGTGAAAAAGGGGAAAGCCTGAGTAATGTGCATCTCCTCCACCTTACAGCAAAGCAGCAGAGGCAGTTTTCTTTGCCTTAGGTGAATCAGGAGCTGAATGTCCTTAAGTTGAAAGGCTTTTTGGAGATGTTTCTAGCCCTATGCTAGTACAGACATTCAACATGCTTGAGCAGAGTGCAAGCAGCAGATGCCTTGCTGCTCTGTGTTCTCCCAGGTTTTAATGTTAAAAAAAATTTTTTGAAGGGATTTCACATGCGTTCTTTATTGCCAGTCTCCAAATTTAATAAATTCCCAGTTTTTCTAAGGAATTAATTTTCAACTTTGAGCAGCTTCACATTGGGATTAAAACTCATCTGGTAATGCCGAAAAAGAAGCTTAATAAATTAGTCATGAAAAGCACTGGTTATATGAATTCTAGTCATTAATTATTCCCACTGTGAAGCAAATGGTTTCTTCAGCCTTTAATAAATTCTAAAACTTAAGTACTGGATCACACTGTGACCTGGGTCTGTGGGAGCATGGCTGGAATTTGGATTGCTACCTCTGCTGCTGTGAGTTTCTGGAGCTCAAGGCATTAGCACCTCTGGAGCTGCCTTTCTCTGGCCACTGTCTGTTTTTCTGCCCAAGCTCTACCTGGAAGTGTCTCTTAATAGCACAGCTAAAGCAAGGCAGTGCCTCTGCCACGACATGTGCACTCTCGCTGCTCACTTTCCATCTCCATGAGAGATGCTGTGGCTGCAGGGTCACTTGCTTGGTTTGCCTAATGAGGTGGGACAGTGAACCCAGCCCTGCACTTCAGCTTACAGATTTCTGTAAGGCCACCAGCTCACTGGACATGGGGCAGGGCAGAGGGACAGGAGCAGGACTCTTTCCAGTGGCACTTCATCATCAAGTCAGCCAATCTAAGTTGCATCCATTACATGGTAACAACAGTGCATTTTAGCCACAAACTTCTGCGGAGCAGCAGGTTAAGGAGCCCCAGAGCGTGAGAAGCCATCACTGACATGATTCTGAGGGCAGAGAAATATATTCTGTGCCTTCCAAGAGCTGCTCTGTGATGAGAACCATAATGTATTCCAGATCAACATCCTTGGGAATGGATAGAAAAAGTCTAACCAGCAAACCATAGAAAACTTCATTAGTTTTGCACTCAAAGTTCAAAACCTGCACAGAAATGGAGATTGTTGAACATAAACTGAGCAGAGAGCAAATGCCCACTATCCATCACAACAGAGACAAGGAATGGTGCCAGAGAGCCAGCATGACTAACAGAAGGGTAGGGAGGCTATTGTAAACAAAGCATTTTTCAAAAAGCTACAGAAAATGGAAGAGCTTATAAACTCTAGCAAATCAAATATATGAACAGAACAAAGCAGGCAGAGGGGTTTTTGAGAGATGATTTGCAAAGGGGAAAAACCCAACTGTCCTGTTTCAGACCTCTCAAAATGGAACCTGGCAGGAAGGCTTAGGGCTAGTGATAGCAGGAAAAGTAAACATAATTTTTTCTGCATGCAGGCTTGGCACAAAGCAACTCCCAGAGAGTGCTGTGCTGGAATGCTCTTTGTGGGGAGCCAACACAGACCCTGCCTTAATCCACACTGCCTGCTGCAGAGGCTCTACAAAAATAATGTTTATGCATATCTAGTAGGCTGCCAGAACTGGAAGTATCAACCCAGGAGTTTTAGATAAGTTTAAAGATGAAATAGTTGAGGTGTTAAGTGAGAGGTTATGCTCCTCTGTTGAAGCTGCCTTGGTGCCCAGTGATTCACCTGTCAGACATTTTGTAAGACAGATCAGAATTCAGAGGAATTATGGGAATTCACTGACCAGCTATACCAGATAGACTGATACAATTAGCACAGTATAGTGGATCAATTACACTGATAAATATTAGGAAGGGGTAATGTAAGCTTTTAAATGGAAGAAGTCCTGCTCTGCAGAGCTGTTGCAATTCTTCAAAAGAGTTAGTAGTGATATAAATAAAGAGAATTCAGTCAATGCAGCCTACTTGGGGATTTCCAAGAGACAGGACCAAAAGGAGTCTTAAGACATATTTCTTAAGGGACTTAGGAGGCCATGCAGTCAGAGCAGAAGTCTGCTGATGGATGAAATACTGATTTTAAAAAACCCAACATTTGTTTTCACAGTCAAGATCACTTGAGGAGCACTCTAGAGATCTGTGCTGGGACCTGTGCTGCTTAAATACACTTTTTAGTGATATGGAAAAAGTGATGGAAGGTGCAGTGACAAAACTTATCTGTTTTTGGGTGAACAAAGTGTACTATGCATTGAGTCAAACCTTCCTAGAGTGGAAAATGAAAGCATGGGCTCAGGGCTGACAATAATGCAGAGATGCAAGACCTTAACATTGCAACAGATGAGTGACAATGTCAGCACAGGGCTTGTGGCTTTCAGCAAAGCAAATCAATCCTTGTTCATCAGGAACAGAGAACAAAGCAGCCCCGTTGTGGTGCTTTGTGCAGCCACAGCATGCCTGCATGCTTTGACATCCTGCCAGCCCCCTTGGCTCAGCAAGGACCGAGCTCCCTCCCTGGGGCAGTTCTGGAGGACAGCAGTATGGTCAGGGTCAGCTGCTGTACGAGGGCTGGCTGGAGAGTCCCAAGCACATCAGCCCAGAAAGAGCATGTGAGGGATACAAGCTGTTAGGGTGTCACTTCGGGGGAGGATGGAAATGGGGTCAGTTGCTTCCCAGCTTCCAAACAAAGAGCCGGGAGATCTTATGCAAAATCAGCAGATACAAGATAGAGAATTATGTGGTTCCTGACCCCACACATTAATAAAGTTCATTTGCTCTGGTCACAGGGGGAGAGAGGTATCAAAAGCACAAGTGTTTGGGGGTTGTAGCCCCATCCTCAGAAAGTTGAAGACCACACCTCCAGTTAAGGAAGTCTCATTTGGCCTGTAGATTGTTGGGAGGTGGGAAAGTTATGGGAAGCTGATACAAGATGCAAATATTTGAGAACTTGTATCCCTTTTTTGCAAGCACAGGCTCCTGAACTCAGCCCAGCAGGCTACAGCTCCAGCTGCTCTCCATGCCTTGTATTCCTCCTCCGTCATTGCTCTTCTCATTCTCTGCCTCCTGGCAGCGCTGGTGTTCGAAGCTGTGGTTCCCAGCTGCGCTGAGTGCATCGATGGCAGCTGCCTGCCCAGCCCCAGCGCCGTGTCCCAGCAGCGAGTGTGGCACGGCCTGTGCCCGCGGCTGCCGAGAGCCGGCTCTGGAGAGCGAGAGAGGAGCTGAGCCCAGCCCCTCACCACCCAGCCAAAATCCCCCGGGATCTCTGCCCTTCCCAAGAGAAACGCCCCCGGCTAAGAGGCTGCAGTCAGCTGCACCCCTTCCCCCCACCTTGGCCACTTCTTTTGTCTCTCCTAAGTACTGGTCATTGTCATCTCTTAGGCAACAGATGGGAGAAAATTCCCTGAGAGAAAGGAAAAGAGAAAAAGAAAAAATTCCTAACTTCCAACAAGTGTACATTCCCTGTATTTGAGTCACTAATGTGACTGAAGGAGTAGCAGGGTAGTGTGACCTTAGCAGTAAGTTCAAATGTCATTACAGAAAAGACTGTGATGCAGACATATTTCAATATCATCAACTTTTTTGTTGCTTTCTGTAGTTTTCTCATTGTTCCCTCAGTTTAGTGTTTGTGATTCTGTTTGATAGTTGGCCTTTTGCTGCTGCCTGTAGACGCTACCTCGTCCCCTGCAGGTGTGTTTTCATGAGCCATGAGTCAGTTTAATTGATCTTGTGCTCAGGGCAAGGTTATTCCTTCTGCCACCCCACGCACTCCCCTTGGACTCTGAGCCAAACCAGCATTTGCCAGACCTCTGTGAGCTTCTTAACTCACTGACCTGGCAGAAGTCTAACAAAACAAGATTAATAACATTTTTTTTTTAAAAAAGGCAACGGGATCATTTCCTGCCAGCTCAATGAGTTCAAGCTGCTTATGGAAGAGCCTAGCAAGTGCCAGAGCTGGCAGAAAGGCCTGCTCTTAGTGGCAGTCCTTAGCCCAGCCCTCTTGGGTGTAGGGAAATGCAGGTGGGGGTTGCAGGCTCCGGCCACTTTGGCGCTTGCTGTGCACTCCATTGAGTTCGCTGTGTTTCACCATTCCAGCCACCTGCACTGCCAGTCCCACTTCTCCAGAAGTGGCCACTTTAGTTAAGGACTCATTAACACCTGGACGCTTGGAGAGCACTAAACTGGAGTCCAGTGCTGCGACTGCACAGCACGTCCTTCAGGAGTACAGGACAGAGCTTTGCCCAGCTCAGCAGAGCAGTCCTGAGAGCTGAGACCTGGGCAAGGGGCAGAGCCTGGAGGTTTTCTGGAGGCTGAGGAAGTGGAGACTGCACCCTGGGCTGCCTTGTGCAGCCTTGCTGTGAGGGCAGGAATTCCTGCTGTGTGGACACATGCTCGCTTTGCACACACAGACGAGTTCTTTCCTATCCCCACAGTCCCCTCTTAAGGAAAAGGTAGCCAGGTGAGCCTCAGGTAAGGTGATGTCATCTGCAGAAAATAATCAGTTTCTACCTGTGAGAATGTAACATCAACAAAAGTAAGGAATTTAAACAATAGAAAGAGGAAAACAGCACCTTTTATTTTTCTTAATGCCTGAATGCTTATGCTATAGGTAACCAATAGTAGTATATTGTATCTAAATAATAGCCAATGAATCTATTGTAGTAACTTTGTAGCCAATGAATATGCCACACAAATGATAACATGTAAAAGTGTATAAAAGAGGCTGCTTCCTTGAATAAACAGTTTTTTGCCCTTGTCCGAGGCACTGTCTCTGTGTGTGGTGTCCGCCCCAACAGTGACGTTGGGCAGTGGTTGGATACAGACTGGATACAGAGATTTGACAGGGTTGTGGATAGGCCAGTTTGGATGGGTCGTGGAGCAACCTGATATAGTGGAAAGTATCCCTGCACATGGCCAGAGGGTGGAATGAGATGGTATTTAACATCCTTTCCAACCCAAATCATTCTGTGATTTCAAGAGCTGTACTGTGGGTAGGAGAGTACTGTTAAAGTGGGAATGAGGCCTTTGCTGCTGGTCCTCAGTTGGGGTTCCCTGTGCAGGCAGCACTTGTAACACTGGGGCTCCTTCTTCTTCTCTCTGCAGGAGCATGACATTGAGACAGCTTTCGGAGTGGTTCATGTCACCATGCGGGGCACACCCAAGGGGAACAGACCTGTCATCCTCACATACCATGACATTGGCCTCAACCGTAAGCCCTTGCATTGCCAGGACCCTGAAAAAGTGATTATTCATAGTATTTGCTTTTGAGCGTGGGGAGTAGCAGGCCTGGCATGGAGCTGAAATGAGGTCATTCCAGGGTGAAAAGATAAAGGTCTGCGGGAGAGAGAGCATGTGGCATGCCCCTATCCATTCCAACACCCCTTGAAAAGTAGGGCCAAGGTGGAAAAGTGGAACTAGGTCCACCCAACACACTGTAGTGCTGTAGCTGACTTGCTGCACTGTGTGATAGGGCATCCATTCTCTGGGTGCTTGGCAGGTGAACAAGTCCCTTTTACGTGGCTGCAGCAGTAGTGTAATGTTCTGGTGAGCACAGTTGCTCTTTTGACATGTCTTCCCACCCAGAATGTACTGTTAGGTTCACACAGGTGCTCCTCTGTGAGTGCTTTGAGTACCCAGGTGCTGCAAGGCCCTGCTTTCTGGGGCATTGCAGGCTCCACTGTTGTTTGTCTGCTGCCCTCCAGTCATGGCAGTTCCATTGCTGGGACTCAATGCTGCATTGCAGTTTTGAGGCACAGCACATGCACCATCCAGCACTCACTGCCCTGTTGGCTCAGTGAGGACTTGAGCTCCTGCAGGTGTGTGCCATGGTGTTTGGAGAGTGGCTTGCAGTAAAACTTAAGGAAGTCTCTAATTTCTTTTTGTTGTTGTCATAGACAAATCCTGTTTTAACGCGTTCTTTAACTTTGAAGACATGCAAGAGATCACCCAGCATTTTGCTGTGTGCCATGTGGATGCACCAGGCCAACAGGAAGGAGCCCCCCCATTCCCATCTGGGTAAGAGCTCTGCAGAGACCCGTGTTGTTCAGTCTGGACTGAGGTAGCACTCAATTTAAGCCAGCTGGGACTGCCAGGCTGAGTGCAGTGGTAAGCAGGTGTCAGCAGCAGAGGAAATGGCAAGATGAGGAAGCTTCCCTAGGGGCATTCAGGAAACTCTCCAATTACTAAGGCATGGGTAAAGCCCTTACTAGTGCTGAGTCTGGTACCAGCTCTCTGAGTTGCACATGAGCCCAGCACGCTGCAGTCCAGCTGGCATTTCATCTGTCTATCCTGCCACAGAAGTCTGACTGCCCAAAAGACCACAGCTCTGTGTTAGTCTTGCTTGGAGGGATGGGATCCACACAGTCAGCTGAAACATACAGTATTGTTGCATATTAATTAATAATTAATAACCTGTGCACATGTCTGTCAGATGTTCCTTGTCCCTCCTACCTTGAGTGGAACTGGAAGGTAACCTCTGTTGGGCTGTATTTGAAGGTGCTCTCTTGCTTTTCAGGTACCAGTATCCCAGTATGGATGAACTGGCTGAAATGTTACCTGCTGTTCTGACACACCTGAAGTAAGTCTCTGAAACAAAACGGGGTGAGCCAGCTGGATACCCTGTTCCAGCACCTATTTCTGCCTCTGCTTGCCATGACTGATATGCTCACTGAGGTGTCCCAAGAGGTACAAGCATCTCCCAGCCAGTGTGACCCTGTCTAGTTCAATGCTGGAAGCACTGTTCTCTACATGAGGCAGTTTATGGCTGCTGCATCATTGCTGCATTGTTTTGAAAACAGACCATAAGTGCACAGCTGGATGCAGAGGGGAAAGGCTTTGCCTCTAGGGATGCTTCAGCTGAGCTAAGTTAGTCTTGCTGACTGTGAAATGCCTGTATTTCAGCCTAAAAAGCTTCATTGGGATTGGCCTAGGAGCTGGTGCTTATGTCCTCAGCAGATGTGCAGTAAGTATCTCTTCAGTGCTTGTGACTCCTGTGAGCTGTGGTCATTGCTGGTCAGACTGACGGTGTGGGGCACGGGCAAAGCAGTAGTCAGTAATTACAGCAGGGCTGCCAGGAGCCATGGGAGAGCTACCTCCATCCAGATGGTTATGTTGGAGCAGGCAGGGTTACTCTGAAGCTGTGACAGGCAGGGAAAGATTGTAATGTGATGCCTTTGAGTCAGCAGAGCTCATCCGAGTGCTAGGAATAGCCAGTCTTGAGTCTTCACAGAGAGTGGCTGCATTAGTGTGTGCTGTGTCCAGTGCTTGTGGCACCAAAGGATTGATGTGGTGATGTACTGCAAACTGATGTTGATGAGGAATGTGCTTTGTCACTGGAAGGAAGCAGATTTTGCTCCACCCTTACACAAGAGAGCTGCCTCTATTTCGATACCTGCTTATACATTCCTCTCTAGTGTAGTGTTCATGTGAAATCAGTGGGTATCATTTAGAGGCCCAGGAATTTGCCTGAGTCTTTCACAGACAGTGTTAAAAAACCCCAGAAATCTGATATTTTCAGTAAAATTTGCTTCAGGTTGTCGAGTGCAGAGAGTTCCCAGTTGTTCAGGCCAGTCATTTCTTCAAGCCACTGTGCTGGGCAGCTGCCTCTCCTACACAAAGTTCTCTGTTTCCCATTCCCTACAGTTAGGATTGAGCAGGGGCAGTGTGAGGAATTGGTATTTCACTGTTCCTTTTACTTTGTCTTGCACCTTTTGCAAGAAGCTTTCCAGCTGTTGCACCAGCTGTTGACCACTGTGTGGGCTGAATCATCCTTCTGAGTGTGCCTTTGCTCTCTCCCCACAGCTCAGCCACCCTGACCTCGTGGAGGGACTTGTTCTTATTAATGTTGATCCATGTGCAAAGGGATGGATTGACTGGGCAGCATCCAAGGTGAGATTCTGCTTCCCCACACATGTGCTCTCCACAGCACTTAATGAACAGTGTGTAGAGTTAAAAAAAGAGGACAGAATACAGGAATTTTTCCATTTCTGGCAAAAACTGTACAATTTCATTTCTGTCCCCTGCAGCATTCTCAGTCTGGTTATAGTATGGCCTCTGCCCCAGGAGCAGGGGTGGGTGTGATCATGTGAATGAGAAATTTAGTCCTCTAATTTAGTACTCCTGCTTGCAGGCTTCATTTGATTGATATTGAATGGATCTCTTAATTATTCTCTTATTCTGGCCCCTTGAAGTTATTTAAGATTTCAAATTTTTTGGAGAGCTGTCTTGTGTATACACAGTTTCTTTGAAGCTTTGTATGTCCATCCCAAACTTCAGGCATTTGCTTCTTATATAGTTTGAATAGTTGCTTCATTATTTTCTTTACTGAGCAGCTGTTTTGCAATGTGTGATGAAACTGCATTTTCCAGTTACTCTCCTTCTCATTCCTGGTCACTCTTCAGTTTTCAGGCTGGACAACCAACATAGTGGATATTGTCTTGGCACATCATTTTGGCAATGTAAGTACCCAGCAGATGCTAATGTTGCCCGTGCAATTGTACATGGAACTGTAACTTCTGTATGTGTTTGCTCCAAAATAGTTCTGGTCCATCAGATGAGGGTTGCCACAGGTAGTACCATTTTCTCTGTGTGTGTCAAGCTCACATCGGGGTTAGCATGCTGGGGGGCACACACATCCTCACTCTTGCCCTGACTGTCTCCAGGCCATGCACTGGTGATAGAACTCCTTTGTGATGCTCAGGACACTGTCCACAGAAACAAGTGGCAGCCAGTTCTCTGTGGCCAGCATGGAAGCCTTTGGACTGTGGGTAGAGCACAGGTCAACTGGGAGCTGGCAGTGGGATCTTGTATCTGTCCAGATGTTGAACTGCTGCTTTCTGCTCTCCATCTTACCCTTCAGTGTCAGCAGAGGCAAACCGGCCCCTCCTGAAAACTCTGGATACACCAATGCCTTCTGTTTGGGATTAGCTGTCTCTCAAGCAGCAAGCTTACTGGGCAATGACAGGGATGGTGCCTCGTGCACTCTGTATGTGCCACACAGCAGATCAGTCCCTGACCTGCACTCTTCTTGCAACAACACATTGGCACTGAAAGGAATGCTTCCTCCTGCACACATCCTCTCCTCTTCCCACTGTCAAGCCCCTTCACTGTGTGTAGTGCTTCCTTGCATTCCCTGCTCTCTCTGGCTCTCTAAGAATGTAGCTCCTTCTTTGAACTGGGTGCTGGAACTGAACTTTCCCTTGGTCACAGTCTTACAGCTTACGTGTAAAGCTTTGCTTCTGAAACACTGAGCGTAAGTGGCAGACCTGCCTAGTGCAGAGTGGTTTGTATCTGTGTAAGCAATACTGAGGCTTGGGAGTGAACTTAGCCCATCTCAGGATACCTGTACCCTTGTGCTTGTGCACTGCCAGCTGTAAAAGTGTAGTCAACGTTACCAAAGCAGGGCACATACCAGCACAGCACACAAACACCTCATGTCTCTGGGATCCTGCTGCAGCCTGGGGTCGCTGCCCTCTGTGTCCCTGCTCACAGGGAATGACATGTATGGATGTGCTTTAATGTTTTGGTATTTTCATGACTATTGCTTCTTTACTTGTGAAAAGTGTTCCTGTTTTTCAATTCTTCTGCTTTTGTACAGGAGGAACTGCAGGCAAATCTAGATTTGATCCAAACATACAGGCTTCATATTGCACAGGACATTAACCAAGATAACCTTCAGCTGTTCCTCACCTCATACAACAGGTATAGGACACCTTTTTTGCCTGACAGACAGCTCCCATAGCTTCCCTGCTCAGTAGATTTGCTGCCATATGTATTATCCTATTGGCAATATCCATATGGGGAACCCGTGTCCTAAGCCTAGTCTTCAGCTGTTACTGAGCCAAGCCTAGCCCTTTTGTCTGCCCCCAGACCCTGTCACACCTCAGTAGATCATCTCTGGGCACACAGCAATTCCATGAGAGGATGGATCCTGTTTTCTGGGGATGACTGCTGGGACTCCTGGGTGTTGGAGCCTGCACTCATGATTGGATTTTGTGTGTCCCCATGATAACCAGTTTCCTCTGCAGATTTAATGGAGAATTGTTCTGTTTTGTCTTTCAGTCGTAAAGACCTGGAAATTGAGAGACCGGTTGTTGGTGTCAATGAAACAACTGCAAAAACACTCAAGTAAGTTGTCTGAATCAGCCTGTCTCAGTTGCTGACTGTGCAGTCTCTTCAGCAGAAAAGATACTGTTGCTTCTCAGCAAGAACTGCACCAAGCCCAAGCACTGGGAAGACTGTCCAAGACAGTCCCAGGCTGTGGTGCAGGACTGGCAGCTGCAGTGGGTCAGAGGTGTTTGGAAGTCCTCTCATTAAGAACTCATTGAGATTCTCCAGAAGACAAGGTCAGAGGCACATGTGTGCAGCAGCAGTGGCAGTTGCTGTGCATGAAGGGGACAGTCTAGGTACATCTGCAAGCCCTGGAGAATGTTTTGGTACAACAAAATGCCATGGTGTGATGGCAGGCAGGGATTTTGCTGAGCCTTTTTCTGTTAACCTTTCATGAGGATCTTGGTTCACAGAGCTCAACCTTCTACAAACCCCTTTGATGCACTTTGAGTAACACCTCTGTTTTGGCTTTTGACCAGGTGCCCTGCCTTGCTTGTTGTTGGTGACAACTCACCTGCTGTGGAAGCAGTGGTATGTATCCATGAACTCTTTCCTTTTGTGAGATGAGCCCCACAAGTCACTTAGCCCTTGGATGGAACACCTGCCATTCCTCCCTGGATCTTTTATTCATGGTTCACTTCCTGCATGATCTCTGCTTTCTTGCTCAGTCCTTCCTGGCTCCAGAGAAACTCCCATTGCAGAAGACAGCCACTGCTTCTGGTGCAGCTAACTCCACATTTTACATCTGAGTTTTCAAGTTTTCTGTGTGACACCATGTCCTTCTCTCCTTTTTTCTAGGTTGAATGTAATTCACGTCTTGACCCAACCAAAACGACCCTTCTGAAGGCAGGTGCCACTCCAGAATCCTTCAGGCCAGCACAGACACTATTTTTGCTCTGCTCTACTTAGGTTTTTGCTTTCCATACATTTGGCTTTAAGAAGTTTGTGGACAGTCATTCAGGGCTGTGCTTTCTTCTCCATGGAGCCAGAGCTGAGAGGGAAGAGTTTGTCAGGGGATCCTCAAATCCCTGCTTTATGGCCACCTTCAGCTGGCAGGGAAGTCCCCTGAGAGAGAGCAGAGCTGCCCTTGCCTCCACCCTGCTCTCTGCAGCACCATCCTTTTCCCTAGCTTTGTACTGGTCCTTCCCAGCCTGAGCTGTGGCCCTGCAGTGAGCCAGACTGCAGCTCTATGGAAGTGCAAAGTGACAGGTTTGGGCAGAGGGGCCAGGGCAGAGGTGGTGGTGGAAGGTGCTGGGCCTCTGGAATGTGGCCTGAGATCACTTGGTGACGTGGCCTCCAAGGTGCAGGGTTCCCTCAGCAGCAGGTCCCTGAAGGTGTTATCACCTGGCCTTGCTGTGGCTGTAGAGGTGAGGTGGTGGAAACTGCAGTGTGATGCTCTCAGGCCTGGGGTGGTTTGGGGTTGTCCTGGGTGGGAAGGACAGCTAAACCTGCCTTTTGTTTCCTGTTGCAGATGGCCGACTGTGGGGGCCTGCCCCAGGTGGTTCAGGTGAGACACACCTTAGCTCTCCCATGGCATTTGGGTGGTACAGAGCCCTTTGTTCTGCTTGCACTAGAGCCACTCTCTCTGTTTCCACAGCCTGGCAAGCTGACTGAAGCCTTCAAGTATTTCGTGCAGGGAATGGGCTACAGTAAGTGGCGAACACAACTTCGTGGTTTGCAGCAGGGTTGTCATGAAGGGAACTCAAGCTTTCTGGTCCATCTGAGCCCACTAGCATCTGTGTCCCTACCCCTGAGCTAGTGTGGTTGCCAGGAGATCCATCCATGCTGGAAAACCAACTAGTGTGCTGGCAAGCCTTAGCAAACCAGTGTTGTTCCCTGACATGTGCTGGTGACTCCTTTCTGGTTGTTGGTGTTGGTAAAACTTTGTAAAGTCTATCTTTGTGCTAATCCACAAAAATATGTTCCCAAGAACAGCAAATCTCTGCATACCTTCTCCAAATGGGGAGGGAGGCAGCAGTGCAGCCCCACAACTGCTCTGGGTAGGAGAGCTCTTGCCTTTCTCCTCAGATGTTCCTGTTTCTGTCAGACTCACCAGGGTTAAGCAATACTCCAGAACAAATCCTCTAATGGCAGAACAGGTTTCTGGGTGGCTTCTGAGGCATCCAGGGAGCCGAGAGAGAGCTGTACTTTGCACCAGTGCATGTCCTGCCCTATGGCTTCCTCCCCATGTTTGGAGGCAGAAGACTTCGTCACCTGAGTGCCAGACTAACTCAGCTCCCTGCCCTTGGTGCTCCTGAGGAACTGGAGGAGGGCTTCTTTACTTCTTTATCTCCAAGAAGGGCTTTACTACTCAGGAACATCAGGAGAAGGGCTTCTCAGTGCACTACAGCAGCTCTCTCTTGCCTGCTGAGGCCAGGAGTTCCCTTTTGTGGATGATGAGCCTTCAGAAGCTGGGGTTAGGGAAGGAGTTGGTTTGTGTGACTGGCTCACCACTCAGCATGGTCACCATGAGAGCTGGGGCACTTGCAGCAGGCTCCTCACAGCTTTGGCAGCTCATGGTCAGGGCTTAGCAGAATCTGTCCTTTTCCTCAGGGCTCTGCAGGTAACACAAACATGCAGGACAGTTGTGTTCTCCAATGCTGGCCAAAGGAGCCTGATCCTGCAGAGGAAGATGCTGTGTGGGGAGGGTCCCTCAGCCTCACTGAGAGTGTTTCAATGTTCATGTCTCTTGTGTTCCTGGTGTTAGTAAAGTCAGCAAGTGCTGTCATCAGAGCAAGGGCTTCAGCAGCCCACTGGGGCTCAGCTCTCTTGTCAATACGATGTGCAGCACTGGAGAAGACAGGTCCATTTTCTCCTTCGAGTATCAGTAGCTGGTCCCAGAATAGTTTTCCCAGCTTTGGTTGGCAAGACTGTGGGACACTGTGGGGCGTGGTAAGTTCTCTTGGGGAGAACAAGGTTGAAGCAAAACACACCTGGGCACTGCTATAAATAGAGCAGCCAGTTCTCCAACAGCTGTTCCTGTGCCTGCTGTACATGGGCTGAAGCAGCTGGATGTACTTCTGCTGACACTGCAGGTGGGAGGTAATGGCCTTGAAGGAGACATAGCAGGAATCTGATGCTGTCATCCCAAAGACAGGAATTTCTGATTTGTATCTGGAGTTACACAGTACAGCCCAGGGAAACAGGATCTCTTTTGAGCAGGTGTGGGGTGTGCTGTGGGGAGTTAACGACACCAGCTTCAGTGTGATTTTCAGATACAGGCATTGAAGAGATCTGGCCCCAATGGGTTTTTAGGTGAGCTTGGAATCTCCTTGAGATGCTCATTAGCAGCTGTTGGTACAAATCCTGGGAGCTTTCAGTGCTGTGTATGAGCTGGGAATGGAAGGAAAGGTAGCTGGGGGTCCCAGGAGTAGTGCAGTCACTGGTCACACACAACTAATTGGCTCTTTCCTGTATTCATCCCTTCCCTTGTCTCATGTTGTTTCCAGTCCCTTATGTGCAGCTCAGCCACCTAAGCACTGAGTCAGGTACCTCCAATGTGCGTCCAGCTCGGCCCCGCTCTGTGTGCTGAGTGGAATTGTCCTCTGGGTGCTTTGCTCTGTCTCAGCATGTCCTGCTGTGGGTGGGCTGGTCATTGTACTCTGTGTGCTATGGGTTTCCACCTTTCATTTGTATTTTGTTGATTGTTGCATGACTTCAGCTCTGTGGTTTTCTACAGTGATGAGACTGACTTTCAAAAGGTCACTCATGCCACTGCTGCCTTGGTTTGCACAGACACTGGCCGTGGCTGCACTTGCAGATGATCAGTTACACTGCTGGCATTTGCTCACCTTGGACCTTTTGAAATTGGGCCTTAAACATCTTGCTTTAGACATGGAGACTTAATTTTGGCAGTGAAGAGTGAGTTTTCTTCCCAGGGGTACAGCTCTTTCTCTGCTTACCCAGTGATACATACCCGAGTGCCTGTGGGTCTTGGCTCCTGGTCTGAGTGCCACATGTGTTCTCTCTTGCAGTGCCAGCAGCCAGCATGACCCGGTTGATGCGTTCCCGCAGCCACTCCTCCTCCAGCGTGGGCTCTGGCGAGAGCAGCCGCAGCCGGTCTCATGCCAGCACCCATGGGGAAGGAAGTGCTGGAACCCCAGAAGGAATTGACCTCCAGGTTGCACCTCAAACCATGGAAGTATCCTGTTAGGCAGGAGCCCCTCTTCTGGATTCAGACAGCTCCACTCGCCCCACTGAACCCACTCAGAATTTAGCATTTCATCTGACATGACATTAACTGTTCTCTCTAACCTGTGCATGCCCATCCGAGCAGCCACCTCCTTTGGTAGTCTGTACTTGACATTACTTTGATCTTTTCTGTATCCCCTTGGCATCAGTCTCTTTAAAACTCGTTGGCATTCCACAAGTCTAGTAAGTCCCATTACTGTACATGCTGATACCATCTCCTGTCTGTGCTGTGTATCGATCCAGGTGACAGCCATTGTCTCCCCTCCTCATTTAAATATAATTTCTGTGGCTTTGTGAGATTTAGAATTGCTTTCTAGTTGTGCTTCTGCTAAAGGACCCTTGTGGTGCAGTTGGGATGTTGTTGGTGGGATGTGGGAAAGTAAGACCGCGAGGATGTGGCACTCAAGGCATTAGAGCAGGCAATGCAGTGTGGAGCTGGACCTGGGACACAGAACCTGCTGGAAGATCTGTGTGTCCCCAGGACTGTTTCACATGCCAGGCAGCCTGAGAAAGACAAATAGTCAGGAATACTGGCTTGGTCTTACTTGTGTATGTGTGTTGAGGAGCAGAGTGATTTCTTACCTGAGCCTCCTGAAAAAACAAAGCAATTAACCAGTAAACTACACTAACAAGGTGCACTATTAACCCAGTACAAGGGATTAAACTCCAGCAGCCCTGTTTCTAGACCACTTCTGTAACCCTCTGCTGACCCAGGATGCAGACGGACAGGATGCAGTGACACCTGGTCGCTGTTCTGCCCTGGCACAGGTGAATCTCTAACATTGAGCAGGTTGTGAAATGGGAAGCAGTGCCTCTTGTCAGGTGGAGATCCCAGAATCTCGTGCACTGCCAGCTCTGTGTTCCACTGCTGCTGCCCCAGGCAGGATCTGCACAGGGTGCAGGGAACACCAGTGAATGTGACAGCCAGCAATCACACATTCTTGTGAGTTGGGTCAGAAGGGTGAGCAGTGAACACCTCTGTGCAGGTAGTAGTTACTGTGGAATTCACAATTGTGCTACCTTTTTACACCTGGCCAGCTCACCATGGGTAGACAGCAGATGCCTGCTACAGGCCAGGGTCTGGTGTTAATGGGGAGAAAAGGGATGAGTGATCAGGCTGCTGCAAGTCTCAATTGGTAAGCAAAACATCCCTTCCTCACCGCTGAGCAGCCCTGACCCAATGGGAGCCAACTCCTCCTAGGGTCATGCTCATGTTCTGCTCCATTTCAGGTCAGGAATGGGACCGGGAGGCTCTGCCTGAGGGGGACTTTGTACCGGTTATTGAATAAAGCTATAACTGAGTTTCATTGTTACACCGTGTGCTCTTGGTGTTTCTCTTGGCACAACCTGCAGCCCTGGGGCTTTGGCAGACTGAGTGTCTGCTGCTCCACGCAGCAAACTCGGCCCCAGGGCAGGGAGAGGACTGGGCATGTCTGCACCAGGGTAGTGTGAGTGGGTGGCCCCGTGGTCCCCGGTAGAAGGCTGTCCAAGGGCATTGGAAAGCTGGCCTCTGCCAAAATGCAACCAGAAACGTCCAGAATGGAAACAACAGGTTTGCAGCAGAACAGGAAGAACCACTGCCCAACAGCCAGCGCTCAGAGCCACCTGCTGTCCCTGGAGCACTGGCATGTTGCTCAAACATGACACAGCTGGCCTGTGATAGGGCCACTCTCACAGCACGAGAGGACAGAGGGCAGTTTGGGCAGCAGGGGGATGGCTGTTGGCACATCAACCCTGCAGCTGGGTACAACTTCAGAACCCAATTTTGATATTTAAATAATCATCAAACACATGCATGATGACACCGAGCAGTGAGACACACTGGGAGTGCCAGGCTCCAGCTGTGATGCACCCTCCAGCCTTTAAATCCAGTTTCACAAGAACCCTTTCATTTTTTTTGGTTGTTTGTTTTTTGGTTTTTTTGGGGGGTTTTTTTTTTTTTTTGAGAATGAAGTTAGAAAGGAAAATTTGCTAGGACAAGGGAATACATCTGCTTTCCTCCTGCTGGGGAAACTGAGAGGGAAGAGACAGAACCTGAAGCTACATCAATGCCTGTCTCTGCCTTCAGGCATCCTGGGCCACATACGCTGCTTCTCCAGCCCTCCTTGGCTTCTTCCCCTTCCCATACATTTTCTCTACATGGAATGTTCAACTGCATCTAGAGCTCCTCACTTCACACTGTCACTAATGTTGTGTTTCCTCTGTCTTGAGCTGCACCTGACAGGCTGCTGGTTCAAACAGAACAAAAAGCAGGGTCAGATCACACATCCTAGGTACTAATATATTACATGTATTAGGATTTGGGAACAAAATGCATGAGCTCCTCAAACAATATCCAACAAACTATTAAGGATATATAACACAGATCTGGAAAACAGTAATTTCCAGACTTCAGCAAGTTAAAGAGATAAATATATCTGACAAACTACAGTACTTGCATTTCAGTGCCATGTGTAGGAAAAAAAGTCCAAAATTGTTTTACCGAGTTATCATTAATTGAAACAAAGACTTTACTAAGACTTAAGCAACAAAAACCTATTTTTTATTTATTCCAAACACCAAGATACAGAAGTTTTCAAGTTTTGCAAATATTGCTCCAAAACAAAATTTCATGTACAGCCCCTTGGTTCTAATAGTGCATCAACAAACACATGTGTACCCACAGTGCAATGTTTGCTCAGTTCATCAAGGCTCCACGTTGCATTCCATCACTTACCAGTGATTTAAAGAAACAAAAAAGTGACCTGTCAGCCTGAACAGCTTGTCCAGACTAAAAATAACAATGAGGAAACTTGCAAAAAAAGGGACAGAAATTAATCCAGGCAGAGCACAATGAAGAATCTTCCCTGAACATGACAAGTACTACTCTATTTTAAATAAATATTTTCAGTCTTTATCTGCAAGGGCTTCCCCAGCACTACTGAAGGGATGCAAGTCTCCAGGATCTGCAACTTGATCTACCCATGGGAACTGCCTTTTCTTCCAAACCTCCAGTACTGCCTGAGCAAAAATAAACGGACAAGTAAAAACACACAATGAGCACACAAACACCATTGCTTGAGAAGAAATCCCCCTTTGGAGCAAGAAGCCTGCTCAGGGACTGAGTGCTGAAATGCCCTCAGACTGGGAGCACAACCAAGCTGTTCCCACACAGCCTGTCCTGCTTTACAAATTGTAACCAGGGAACATGTTTTCTGGTCCATTTCACCTGAAAATCACCATGGGAGGCTCCTCTGATGCTCTTCTGGTTGTCTGGTCACCACCACCTCCTCTAGAGCTCCATGAGCTCGGGTACCTGACAGGAATGAGCCAAGGTAGAAGCATTGGTCTCGTCTTCAGAGAGCCAAGTGATCCTTAAAATACCATGTAAGCTTTATTCCAATTGTGTTACAGAAAAGTGAGTTTGTTTTTCTGCTGTATGTATGTTGTATTCACTATATACCAACTTAGTCCTATAAAACTGTGAGACAAATTATTCCCTGAACTGAATCTTGGCATAAAAATCTTAGTTACTACCTAGAGCAGCCTAATTATTTTGTTTGCTGAAGGAAATAAAATATTCGCCATTTAGAGACTGTAACTCCTACAATAATACTAGATATTTCAAGCTTACATTATTTTTTGCAGAATAAACACATTACAGATCTATATTCCAAATTAATAATTTGTACAGGTATGGGCCTTTCCATTAACAACTCTGTTTGAATGCTACCCTTTGGTAGTACCATTGCACATAATAGAATATGGGTAACAAATCCAGCTTTTTAAGGACACCCTCTCACTGCAAAACCAGCTCACCATGTTCCATAGGGAACTGAACTCAGCAACGTCTGGGAAGGAAAACTTAAGTTGCAGTCATTATTTCAGGAGTGGTGATCTGCAGCTGAAACACTCTGAACCTCTCAAATGCTCACAATATTCCAAAGGTTCTGTAGAACGTGACTGAACATCAGCAGCCTTGTCACCTTGCTATCACAAAGTAAATACAAATTGAAAATTAAAACTTCAGGTATAAAAAGGGACTTTGTGAACACAGACCATTTAATATAATAACCCACTCACTGTCTGCAAGGACAGCACCTCATGCATAGATCTTGAGGCTTTATTTACACAAAATAAACTGATTCCCAAAACCACACATTCATAGCAAGTCTTTACAATGAACATATCCAGCGTATTGAAAAAAGTCTACATTTCCAAATAGAACTGGAATGGCAATTATTAACAAATGGGTAGAAAATACATCACATCCACGACAGACCATGCTGCAGTCTGAACTCAGACTGTTGCCCCAGTCCTTTCCCAGCAGCAACAAGGGGATCTCACCAGCAGCTGCTGCAGGAGGCACGAGATGGCCGCATTTCAGGGCTCGAGAATGCGCACGAAAACCACGTTCATGGGCTCCCCCAGTACCGAGTCATGGGACAGTGACAGAATAAATATGGAAAACAATCATTTATTCTGAAAATAAGTGCAATCCACCTGTGACCTCCTGCTACATTATTTACTGTAACAGAAGTGCGGGTCAGGTTGCTGTTACTTGCAAACCTCCACGTAACACTTTATAGTCAAGAGCTGGACATTCATACTTACTAAGTCTGAAACTGTTATAACATCTCCTAATGATTAAATACTGAGTGCTAGTATGCATAAACCAGAAGAAAAGAAATATGACGTGAGTCACTTGAACTATGCAAAGTTATTTACAACCCCTGTCAACCAAACTTTTTTGGCTCTTAGAACTCTGTTCTTCAGTGGCACAATTTTTAGTCAATTTAATGGTGAAAAAGTTACCGTTTGGATGAGTAACTTGTAACGAGTGAAAATTTGAGTGTAACTTACAACCAACAGACAGCCTCTGGAGACAAGAGTAGGACCTTTTCCACAGCATTATAATTGTCTAATAAACCTGAAATAACCTTTTTGCTGTTCTTTGAACAACATTTCTACACGAGTCCCTGAAGTCAATCTGCATCCCATGCAAACAGCATGCCAGTTCCATTTACAGATTCAGAGCTGCTCCCATCAGATGCTCCAGCTCTGTGCAGTCACAGCCCAGAGCTCACCAGCCTCACGTGGAGCAGCACAGAGCAATCTGCTGCACCTTGCCCAGGTCTGTTATCAGCTGCTTTATGCAATGCTTGAGCTGGGGGAGTCGAGCCAGTGGTTCTGGGGGTTCCAGCTCTCCTGTGTAATCCAGCCAGCTCTCCAGAACTGCAAAGAAAACAAGAACTGTCACTACTGCAGTTGTCAGCAAACAGCTCATCTGAAGTCACAAAACAAGAATTCTTTAAATCTTTTGTAAATCATGAGAAAGCAGTGGACAATATTTTTAACACTGTTTGAGAAATCATAAAACCGAACACCTCGCACCAATCTTTTCAAGTAACTCTTGATACATAACCAAGTAATTCTCATGGGGATGGGGGAGAGGCTGCTGCTCCTAGGAAAAAGCAGGAAAGGAAAACTCTGGACCAGACATTGTGAAATCTCCTGCTAAACTTCCTCTGATCACCCACTACTCACACATCTCACCTTGGAGTTACAAAGTTCCTGCTCAAAGCAGCAAGGCACTGCACAGACCCCTGTTCAGCAGCTGTTACAGAAAGTCTAACTTTTGGGAACCAGAGCTTCTTTGTTGAGGCAGTACAGCCCTGACTGATCTTCACTACCGGAAATAACCCTTCAGCTGTCCAACTCTTCAGTGAGTTACAAAGAGAGGGCTCTTACTTGGGCAGAAGCTGGGATTTCCCCACAAGTAAAGCTGCTGTTGTAACCACTACACAACCAATGGCCAGACTTAACAACATGAAGAACTATCCTGAATCATTTAATGCAACCAAAGGGTTTATAAGTCTTCCATTACTATGAAAGTCTTAAAAGACATTTAAGTGAAGAATTTGGAAGAGACAGGAAAGGGTAAGAGCCTTGTGTGCTGAAGAGGCCACCCAGAATGGGTTAACATCACCAGCAAGGCCCTGAGGAAGAGAGAAATGCAGACACACAGAGGAGTTTTGGAAAATGACAGAAACCTAACCCAAAAAGACACAAAGATGCTCCAGTACATCTGATGCAACTATTTAGAGATGACTTAACTAGAACTTGTTCTGTGAAACTCTGCTCTTTGTTTTAAAATCCACCCTGCACATCAGCAGCATGTCTATTTTCTATTAGGAAATGTGATAATGAAACATTCCTCTCTTTGTAGGTCTGAGGAAGTAAAATTCTGGTTAATATGTTTTCAACAGGTAGTTCACTTAAAAAAGGTTATTCTTAAAACTAGAGAAACACTGCTTACCATCTAGCTCCTTCTCAATGAAATCCATTCTGTGTATGACTTCATCCTGCAGAGATTCCACGTGAGCTAAAAGATTGAGCTGCCACTGCAGCTGCGAGTTCACAACTCCTTCTTTGTCTTTTTCCATCAATTTTGTTTCAATAGCTTCCTCTGCAGAGACTTTCTTAGAGACGGACTCTCTCACCTAGCAGAAATACACACAATAAATATTTGTTACAGTGAAACAGAATTGGGGAGCAGAACTGCTCGAGTCCTCTCAGTCCTCCCTAATTGCTCAACTCATCATAGGCCATCAAACAAGAGAGACACAGACCATACACAGATTCTGAACTGGTTTGGACAACAACATCTAAATACAGATATTTTTACAGGTATTTTCCTAAAAACTATTTGTACTTCACAAGCACCTGGTTTGCTGAAGGTAACATTCATACACATGTGTAGTTATCTCCTTGCCACCCTTCATCTGGAAGAAAGGCCTCTACCAGGCCTGACAGAGCTGACAATGAGAATCAAGCATTGAAAAGCTAAACCTAGTGCTCCAGTAGGAAAAACATACAGGACTATTCCATGGTGATTAGTCTTAAAAAAAATCACTTCATACCATACTTCACTTGATACCATTTTTTCCCATGTTGAAATGCTGCCTGAAGAACCCAGAATTAATTTAACCATTAGGAGAAACATGGAAACAAGATGGAAATAATTAGAAGCTGGCCTACCAGTGTATTTGGTAGGATCATACATGCTTGGTCTGTTCTCTCTCTTTGCTAGTGTTTATTTCTACATTTAACACATGAAACTAAGCAGCAATGAACTACCAGTGCAGCACAATGCATGGTCCACACTTTTCAAACTACTTGAGATCCAGAAGTCAACACAGATTTTTTTAAACTATGACATAAAATGAAGGAGTGGATCACATTTATCATTTTACTTGTTACTGGCAACTTAAATTTAACAGTCTGACAAAAAAGAATAAACACAAACAGACCAAAAAGCATTAAAAAAGGCTGAGGTTTGCACCTCAAACACTCTTTGCCAGAGAGGGCTATTTTAATAAAAATACCTTCGAGTAATTGTGTTTGGATTCATTTTCCATCTTGCATATTTCTTGGTCCAGATTCCAGCCAAACCTCTCTGAGAGGGTGTCATCCCCATTCTCCCTTATTCTGTTCACTCCATCATCCATGGCTGAACCTCTTGTTTCCACCACCAGCCTCTGCTCTATGGCAGGGTAATAGGCCCGGGGCTTCTGGTAACAGTGTTCACTCGTAATGTAAGATTCCTCCACAGAAGGAATTGCTGAGGGTTTCTCAACTGTCCCGTTCCAAGTTCTGTAACTTGCTGTCTCCTCTTTGCAACAGTTTTCCTCAAAGTGAATGACGTGTTTTGTATGGATCTTTTCATCCACCGTGATGTGCTTCCATGGATGACACCAAAGCTTTAAGTCAGGGTGTTCTTTATTTCTGTTCGAACATAAAAAAGTAGCCCACCCAATTTAGATGTCAAAGTGACTAAGCAAACTATCCTCTTATGTAAAGAAATTAAATAAGAATATCTGAAAGACTGCATACTCAAGACATTGTAATCACTAAAAAAAATGCCCAAATACTCTGAAATAACAGTTTCACTGACCTCAGTTGTGCATCCTCCTACAATGTTCTGTTCGGTTCACTATTTTTATTTCCATAATATGGTACAAAAACCACATGTTTGGATTAAAAAAAACCTTGAACAGTAAGTTGCAAATAGATACATCTAACTTCTCACCAATATTGGTCCTTTATGGAACTTTTTGCTTCAGTATTTAAAATTTATAAACAGCAGAGATTAATTTTAACTGGGCTATTTTTAGGAAGGTATGGTACACCAACATTGTAGTGGTGTTCCATAGTGGCTATAGTTCCCTTAATCTGTTCTTAGAAAAATTCTTATTTTAATTGTCCTGAAATTGACTAACACATTATTTATTCCAGCAGAAGGGACAACTATAGATATCAGATTATTACAGATAAAACAAACTTAGATTTAGAGAGAGCATTTTAACTCGTGTTGTTCCTCATGTCAGGCATCAAAACAGCAGTAAGAGGAGAACAAAGCAGAACACTGCTGCCTTCAAAGGGCTGGCAGCTCATGTGCTACAGGAACACAGCAGAGCAAATCCTGACCCTAAAGCACCTGCATTGGGCTGCACAGAAAGGGGGAGCTGCCCACAGGCCCCCTCTCTGCTTCCTTGCAAAGGTGGATGGACTTATTCTATTCAGCTGCTCCAGCTTTTCCAGCTGTTCACCAAACTACTCAACAAAACACTTGACTTAGGCAGTAACTGCTTTCCAACCCATCCTGCAGCAGCTCAGGTTTCTTCAATGTCTCTCAGAGGAAACCAGAGTGAGTACAGCTGCCAAGGACGTGCAAGGACTTATTTCATAGAAGCACCTTTGCCTCCAGTGCTGGCACAGCGAGGATGTATCTCCCTGGTGAGCCATCCTGAAGGCATGCCTGGAAAAGTGAAAGCCAGGTGTTCATTTACCAAAGCTTTCTGCTCCAGCTCCACTCATCTGCTACACCTAAAGACACTGTATTTTGCTCAGAACAGAGCAAGGGATAATTTTACAAAAGACAGAAAATTTTTCTGAGAAATGATGCACCAGTTACCTAAGGATGAAAATTCAAATGCTAATACTTGAGTAACCTTTTAACTCCTGCCTGCTGAAGGTTCACCCTCCCATGGCACTGCCAGGGTCACCTTTGCCACTTCCTTGAAACACTGGGCAACACTGTCCTAATCATTCCAGGCACCTGTGAAATCATCTTCTCTCTATCTGTTGATCTGCATCAACAATATAATTATTATTCTAATTCAGCAGTTTTTCAAATCCCTTCTGATTTTTATCATGATAAAGAAAACAGTGGCTGAAGCTTTTAACTACATGATCCAAACAGGACTGCACCTCACCTTTAATTAAGCCAGGCCATCACACTGACTTCAGCACGGGAGAGAAAAGGAAAAAACCTGCAGCAACCATCACATACATGCCCAGTGCTCCCTACCTCAGTACTATATAAATCTCAATTCACAACTAGAAAGCCTGAAACTCAAGTTTCACTCTTTAACAAAAGCCCCAAGGAGTGGCCTTACAATATTTGTTTCAGTCTCCAAAAAGGAAAGCGATTACTTACAGATCTAACTAAAGGATCCCATAATGGAAAAGCAAAACCGTATGCTAAAATGGCTACTCTCTTTCTTTAAGCATTTTTACACTGTTCAAGCATTTCCAGTTCTGTCAGTGGACCTCCTGCATCACCACAGATTAGGGGAAAGGGTCTAAAGAATGCCAAAATGACTCTGTTTTCCAAATAGCCGCTGCCATGCAATTTGTCAATAAATAAATAAATTACATTTATGGAATTCAATAAATTTAAAACGCTGGATTTGACTTAGAAAATTTTTTTTCAGTCATCAGAATCCAAGGATGTCTTTTAATAGGAAAATACAGACAAGCTGACTTGATAGAAAAACAATTACATTATTTTCTGTATATATAGTTGAAATGATCTTTGCTCAGAATGAAGTGCTGCAGACTGCTGAGGGTGCAACCACTCTCCCACTGCAGGAGAACAACACAGTGCACCAAACAAAAAGATCTGATTCCTCCTGGACAAGCTGTGATCAGATTTCCTGGAATGTAGAAAGCAAGTGCCAGAAAAATGGTGCCATGGGTTATAAGTCTATCCTGTTCTTATTTAAAATCCATTTGGGTGATTCAGGAAAAGCTGTCATTATTAGTTTTCTTCCTTCTTTCTTTATATTTTCCCAATCCTTTCTATACACATTGTCCATTTACACTTAACCCACTTAAACAGTTTTCAAGCAGCCAAGTCCTTCCCCAAGATCACATCAGCAATTCAAACCATGTTAAAAAATCCACAGAGCACAGAAGTAAGTCTGAATTTGTGGTTATTTTTCTATTTGCAGTCTGACTCCCAAGGAAAATATGCCCACCCACATTTAAGCAGTACTTACTGTAATATGCTCATCTTCAGCTGCAGCCCGTGCAGGACCTCAATCACTCTCTGGACATCCCCGAGCAGCTGGTGAGTGGCCACGATCTTCTTGGCATTCTGGTGGGAATAATTCTCTTCCAAAAATGCTAAGCCATGCATGTGACCATTACTTAACCACTCCTTCTCATACCAGTACTTTAAGCTGGACCTCTGACCTGAAGTGACAGTAATGAGTGAGTTAAAATGAAATGCTGACATTGCTGGTAGGAATTCTGATCTTCTCCAGGCACAGCAACAGCTCATTTGTTCTTATCAACTGAACCAATGAAGACCCTCTAACAGCAGTCATAACCCTGAAGAAACAAAGAACTTGTAAAGCAGGCAGCCAAAAACCTCTGCCCAACTGTAAAAACATTCAAACCCCAAATTCCACCAAAGGACATCCCCAACAGGGAGTTACAGATGAGCTAAGATGTGCCCAGGGGAGTCTTTGCTTGAACTTCCTGACTGTCTTCTACACTCATTTGCCACAGTCAGACAGTACAATCCTTATTACAGCAAATATGTGACAGTCATCACAGTGAAAACATTCTTTTCCATTCCTGTCCTGTTGTAATTCCACATTATTGACTCATGGACATTCACATAAATTAAACTTTCTGAAACTGAAACTTACCTACAGTGACAGACACAAGTAGGGGAAAAAAACAGTGTAATTTTTCAGAGAGATAGATTTAGACACAGATCAGATATAGATAAACTAGCAGATTTACCATATATTTAACAAGGGTCTGTAACCTCAAATTTCTGTACCTGGAGGATCTTGACAAATATAGCAGGTGTATTTCTCAGGTATATTATCTTCCAGTAAGCCCATACAGACTCCATGCTGCCAGCACAAACAATCTTCACACTGTTCAAAGTAAGAAGTGCACATTAACAGAAATGAAGGCTAGAGCAGCTCAATACCATTATGTCAATTAAGAAACACAGGATCTACATACTTTAAGACAAGAGATCACATACCCTTTATTTCTCAGAGCATAACCAAAGCAGAAATGTTGTAAATGCTGGTACAGGACTGCAATGTGAGCTCAACCAAACCTTAACAGCAACTGCAAGCAATCTCAGATGTTGCTTTTCACTGCCTTACAAAGATGCCAACTTGCTAAACATTTCATCTCTGTCTAACATCACTTTGAATAATAGTTTTATCTGCAGGAGAGATAACAGAAGCCTCTCCAAGTTTTCTGTGAAGCTAGTTTCAAAAGGGCACATACATGTGGAATGGACAGATGGCTTTAGGCAGATTAGAAACTTTGAATTTGCAAACTTTGGAAGACAACAGTAGTTTATTTCACGTACAAAACAAAAGTTTCTCCACTGACACCTTCCACTGTATTCACTGAAATGTGCATCTGCCCTCCTCTTCATACCTGGATCATGAAGTCATTTTCTTCTTTTACTTCACAAACACAGCGAACAATCTCAAAATCACTTTCTTCAACTTCTTCATCAGGGTTTGTGGTTACATCAACATCCTGACTGCAGTCATCATCACTCCAAGGCAAGCTATCCATAGATGACTCACTCAAGGTGTCATCCTCTGTACAAGAAGTATTAACATAAAATCCTGAGTAATTACAAAAAAGGTCCCTCAAAATCTTATCCCAAGTATGCAGACATACATTCCTAAAAACATGAGTTCACAGTGTAGTTTAAAGAATATCAT
Source organism: Drymodes brunneopygia (assembly GCA_013400955.1). Lineage (NCBI taxonomy): Eukaryota > Metazoa > Chordata > Aves > Passeriformes > Petroicidae > Drymodes > Drymodes brunneopygia. The sequence goes on along the minus strand of VZTZ01050173.1, from coordinate 83,344 downwards.
AATTGTAACAGTTTATTGACGGTTACTGCATAATGAAGTTTTATAGGCTCATTAATTGCTCCTTCAAAATATTCCAACTTAATAGCTTCTGTCATTAAAACTGTACTGTCAACACAGTGTCTCAAACCAAAGGTATGAAGTCTCTTCAGACAAAACTATAAACAACAAAATCAGGCTTGTCCATTCAAATAGGATTCATGCTAGTTACTGCAATTTATACAGAATTGAGACTTGGCACTTCTAGTGTAGAGCTCTCAAAAAGAGCCAAGAGGGTTCTATTTTATGAACCATTCAATCTCAGAAAGTGATGTTTCCATGACAGAAATGCTGAGTCCAACACAGAACTGAATCCTGCTTCAGAAACTACTATTTTCATTTAGTCTTCTGTTTAGGATGCATTTATAAACTCACAGGCAATGCACTGCACAGGGTATTCTTGCAGAATGCACCCACACTAATTAACTAAAGCATTAGTGCACCCTAGATTGAATAAAAGTGCCAAGAAAATTTTAACTGAACAGCATGCTAAACTGGGATTTTTACCTCAATAATTTTAAAGCAATATCTGCATCTTCCTTGGGGATAGAATGGGAGGGTCAGAGGAAGATGAGGTATTTTAAATATTTGAAAATAATTTACTGAGTTAAGAGGGAAATGGAAGGTAAAAATTTTAGTCTTAAGTAAGATGGTGGGGTTTCACCTACAGTGGGTATAACGACTTTCATAATTTAGCTCATAGAATCATGGAATGCAAAAATAGAACCACCAGTCTATGGCATAAACCATATCTTTTGGAGAAACATCTGCTGTCAAATTAAAAGGGTTGAGAACCCAATACAATTGTTTATTTTCATGTTTAAAAGTTCTATTCCACCTCTGAACTAGGATGCTCTTTCCTGAAGTACTGCAGAAGTGACAGGTTAAGCACACTACACTTCCATATCATACAAAAGTTTCATTTTATTTACACCGGATCTTGTTTATCTAGGCATAAGTTCTGCAGATGCAAAAAGCAACAAAACTATTTTGAAAAGGATGAAACAAAATTATTTCTGGTATTTTCCACCACTTCCAATGTCTATGAACTGATCAAAAGAAGCCTGAGCAACTAATGGCCAAGTAAATTCCGTCTTTTTAGGCAGGGAGAAAGAAATACACATAATCCTGAGTAAGAACAGCCAAATTTACACAATAAGAATCAGTTTTAAAGTATGTTAGTGCTGTTCACATATTTACAGGTAATTGAAGACAGAACCAGCAAGCACAGAGGAGAGTCATCTCACCATTTGCTTTTGATTTTCCCTTGTGCTGTCCGGAATCAGTGCAGTGCAGCAGGGTACTTGGGTGAGCAAATGATTTATTTGAAGAATTAGATTTTGTGACAACTGATTTTTCAGGTGAAAGCTCTTGTGGGATATCTGTGTTCTCCCCAAAGCCTGAATACCCTGTAAAATTGGAGTATGTTATCATTAAAAATCTGTGGTCAAAAAACACAGAAGAAACAGCACCAAGCATGTCCACAGCAAGCATGTGAAATTCACTGAGCCAGTTCCCAGTATGCTGGAGCTCTGGGACTGCACGATGCTGCTGCTGCTGCAAGACGTGCAAGCTTTCTAGAAGCAAGGAAGGTACTGTCTGAACCAGGCAATTTTATGCTGCTCAGTCACTGTTTACTGCTGACACAAGTGAGAAAGCTGTAAGTGACCAGGCCTTTCCAGGCCAACTGCTCTTCAGGCTGAGAAGGTGTACAAATGCTTTTGCTTTACAGGCACTTCCAAACAACCACTGCTAGCTGGAGACCCCCCCCCTCACATCCCACTGTTACACATTCCCTAATCTCATACACTTCAGAGTGGACACAAAGCACTCCTTTTCCCAGTCTGTGTATGGAACAGAATGCACAGGTGGACAAGTCCAGATCAGAAGTGTGTGAAGAAAACACCTTGAATGGTTCCTCTGTGAGGCCTACACTGGGTATACATCAAGGCTGGCTGCAGTTACAAGTAGCACCCTCCAGTTATCTGGAAAAAATCTTCACAGTTCCTGGACTGAATTACTGAAGTCAACATCAAAAAAAGGCATGCAACATCTTAAAACCCAAGAACAGACTGACAATGGGAATTATTTGTGCATAAATCTACAAATCATATTTTACACATTATCATTATACTCGTGAGCACCATACAGTCAGAAACTCATTAAAATTATTTGTATCAGTACAATTCTAAGTCATTTGGACTGTGGTTTTTCCCATCCATCCTTTTAATAGCTTGCCCTATTCATGGCAGCAATCAGAAAAGTAAGGTATTTTCTATCTCAGAAACTCCTCCTTAAGGAGATCCAGTTTCAGAAATTATGCCTAGCAGATTGAAGTATGCTGCATCAGTGATTTCAGACATCCATCAATAGCAGAAAAAGTTGTCACATTTGATCCTTAAGTATATCACCGAAGAAACTTTCCAGAAACAGCTGCGTTTCCAGCAGTGAAGAATCCATTACCTCTAATACCTGGGCCTTTACTTCAAGTTCAAAGCTTGAAGTGGCCCAAGGAAAGCATCCCCAGGCCTCCACAGACGAAACCAACAGAGAAGACACTCTGTTACTACAGCCATTTTAATGAGGTGCAACAGCATGTTGTGAGACACAGAAGAGGGACACAGCTTGAGTATAGACTTTAAATCAGGCTTTTACTTAATCTCTCCAGAAAAAAAGATACATTCCTTTAAGAAAGAAATTAAGGCTGTGATGGGTTTAACTGGGCTCATTGTTACAGACCCCTCCCCCACTCAAAGTGAAGGGGTAAGAAATACCAAGGTTAACAGCAGAAAAAGAGGACTCAATGTTTCCAAACTCCAGCATTCATAAAGCAGCTCCAGAACTACCAAAACTGAGGACAGCCTGCTCACAGGGCATCTGCACCCTCTGACCTGGGCAAAGCTTGCAAAGAGCACACTTACTAAGGAAAAGCCCGACTTAAATACTGGCATTCATTTAGGAGCGACATTTATTCTGTGCCATTACAAGCACTACTACAAGCCACCATCCAGCATTAACAATGAAGCTTAACGAGGAAATAGATTATCTTGCTAATCACAATTTAAAATCAATCACTTAATAAAATAAAAGCTAAGTGAAAAAAGTAGTCTGAATAGCAATGCCTGCTCTTAAGTGATCTAAAGTGAGTTTTTTGAGATAACAAAACAAAATAAAGCCGGTTTCATCTACAGAAGAAAAATGAGCTTTACCAGGCTTAGACCTCTTTTTCTTTTTTTTCTTTTTCTTTGATTTGGATCTTCCATAGTCTTTGGATTTTCTTTCTTTGTTCTTCTCATGTCCTTTAACAGCTGAAATTAGACAATACTCCAAATTAATTTAAAATACATATATTCTACTTCATAATTTTCTTAAAAGCCTCTATGGTTTCTTTGGACAACCAAGGCCAGTTCACTGTGAAAAAAAACAAGAAGAAAACTTATTTGTAGGAATTCCCCAGCTCTCAATTGGAATGATCTATTTTAAGTCCTAATTTGACTGTCCCATAACAACATATGAGTATCGTGGGAGAAATCAAACGTACAGCAGTGTCCATTTATTATTTACATATTTCAGAGATCATAAAAAAGACTGAGGCATTTGTTACATCCACTCTCTAAATTACTATGACTGGATATTTCACTAGCAATATAATAGAACAAACACCAACATCCCAAACTCCAGTTCAGTTCCCCAGTCAAGTATTTTATTGACATTGAAAGTGGAGTAACTGGTTCTGCTGGCTTTAACCACTATTCTCTCAACATCTGTTCTCCATCCTATTTTTATGAGATTAAAAACATACCATAATTTTTTAATGACAGCTGTCAATCAAGTCTATCCTCAAAGTGTGCTTGCAGAGCATGCACAGCACAGTATAACCCTGCTGCAAGGTCATGTACATAAATCCCAGTGTTTGGTTACACTCTGTCTTTCAGATTTAAGTCTCAGCAGTAGAATTTCTAGATACTTACACAGTTCCTTAAGTAAATTATCCTGACTCAGAGATGTAATCAATACCTGTTACAGAGGGATGCTTTGTATCTCAAAAGGGCTCTGCTCTCAGAGTGCTTGGCTGATTGAGGCACTCATCATCCCATTCACAAACCTATTTCAATGCTGGATGATAGAGATCTGAATAAGACACTCTAGACTGTGAGAAGTCTTCACTTGCACAAACAATTTGAGAACCCTAGGCTGTCTGCAACCATTTATGAAGCAAACCAGCAATACCAGTGTATTATGTCAACCTCTTTCACACATGTCAACGGTAAATTCTCCAATTCACCAGCTGCATGTTTATGGCACAAAACAGTTCAGTGAGAAACTGCAAATCACAGCCACATTTTATCAGCTGTGGTAAGCATGCAGGAGACCTGCTCAATAGCCTGTCCTCAGAAGACTCTTTAGCTCTGCACCTCCTCACCCCTCTCAGTCCTCCAAGATTTCCTGCAACTTTGCCCCTTCTGTGGCTCTCCTGGCATGAGGTTAGTCAAGGCAGCTCAGTGTGCTTGCCCATATGGCCAGGCCAGTCACCTGGCCTTAAAAGGCAGCAGGAGTGAGAGCACAAAAGCCACCTTCTTCTATCTCTCCATGAGTGTCAAGGGGGTTAAAAAAAACCAACAAAAAACAGGGAAAAAAAGGTTCATATTTAATGTGTCAAAGACAGTGCTTTCAACTTCCTTCTTACTTTCCTCAGTCCTCATCTCCCATTCTCCAACTGGTCAGGATCCCCTTGGAACCACTGCCTTCTCTCTACTCACAAGGATGCAAGGAAGTTCTACCATTTTATTCTTCCAGAAGGGCAAAGAGAGAATAACTGAGCTCAACAGAGATAGGAAAAAATTGCTTCTTTTCATTCGAAAACTGAAATTCACATTATCAGATTGCTGGATTTGTTTGAAGATATCCAAGGGCACAGGGTAAGCTTCCTCAATCACTATCAACATATCCAAGACAAATAGGAAAGAAATTGTCACTTTGTCCCCTAAAGCTTCCCCGTGTGTCTTAAAATCTGAAAAAAAATCCAAGTATTTGCAAATTTCTGTGTGCAGCTATCTTCTGAAATGCACAACACAGTTAATGCACATTTCTCTGAAGAAAAAAAACTTCAAAGAACAAATGTTTAAGCATTGTACCAGAGCCTTCAAAAAAGCCAGACACTGAACAATCTTGTTGTCTAAAGCTATCCCTTCTAAGTGCTCTGAAATGTAATGAATTCTCACTGACACAAGACCAGATAGAGACTTGTCTAGGTCAGGAGCATCCTCATAGATACACATGATCAAACAGAAAGATAAACTGAAAAACATAATCCTAAAAATTAAGGACAAAATAACTACATTTTTTAATTTTTTTTTTTTTTAAAAAAGTCAGATTTCAACTCCCTTGAATGGCAGAGACTCATAAGAACCGTGATGAGCACTCACCATCCTCCATCACACCACCACTGTGAAAGTTAATTTTAATCTCTAAATGCTACACTCGCACACAGGACGCATCCCACTGAGTGAGAACAGTAAGGAGATACTGATGGATCTCATTCAGACCTTCCCGCAAGGGAGGGCAATGAGGGATGCCCAAGAACAAACAAGATGCTATATACTGCCTGACTGCTGTGATCAACAGAACAACACAGAGACAGCTAAGGTGATGATCTCCAGGACACAGAGCATCTGTCATAGATACAATAGTCTAACCTCAGATTTTATTTGCGCTTTCCTCATCACTGAGACTCAAGTTCTTACCAACATCTGAAGCAAAGTGGTGATGTAGCAATCTACAAGTATGCTGGAAATTATTTCTGTATTATTTATTTATTTCTGTATTATTTATTTACACACAAACTATTAAAATATACGTATTATTCCTATCAGCGTGTGCATGTACCTCCATCCCCTCAACCTGTCTGGCTGTTACCCACCCATACTACAAGAGTTTTCAGTATAAACAGGGTCTACACTATACCACTGAACAGTCGAAGTTGTGAAGTTCTTCAGAGACGTCCAGCAGCAACAGCTGACTACCAGAAGTGGTCAAATACCACTGAAAAAAAAACCCTACAAAATAAAACACCCTAGGTCATCCTGCCCCATGCCCATCCCCCCCCCCACCTTTTAAGTTTAGGTATCTCAGTAAGTACAAGATTACTTAAAATACGTAATGATTTGGACAGCCAGGAGTTTAATAGAATTAAGATCTATAAAATTCTCATGTCCTTTAATACTTTAGTACTTTTTACATCTTATAAATATTACCAACTGACTGGAAAGAATAAATCCCAAAGCAGACACCACAAAAACTTACAAAATGACAGTGAAAAAAACACTGCCTACATTTTATGCCGTACATTTATACAAAATGACTCTCTCTAAATGAAGGTACACGGAATATTATCAGATCCTTACAATGTTTAAAACTTTCCCATGTTTAACCTTCCATGTTAAACCAAAAGCCGTACCATGTTGAACTCTCTCCCGTGGCCTCCGCAGAGCTCTTGCTATGTGGTTCCTGGTTTGGTCTCTAATAGAATGTCGGTGACTATTTAAAGCACTTACAGGAGTTGAAGTTCTTCTCTTTTCTACTTTTTCATCTCTATATGGGGTACTCCTGAGGGCTATGTGTAGAGGAGCATCTACAAAGAGAACAAAGACCAAGACCAAGCTTTAAATACTTTCCAGAGTCAGTCTACTTCAGCAGTAGCAGCTCTGGCAGTCCATGTGGAATGTTTCTGATCAGACATCGCTCAACTCAGTCCTAGCCCTGACTAAAAGGTGAAAACCTCCAAAGCTTTTGCTGGATTTGTTGAGGGGCTTTTCTTTCAAGGAAAAACAGTGGATGCCCATGCATTCCCCAAAGCTCTGTTCTTCTAGAAATACTGTGACTTTGAGAAAAGATGGAAAGAGAAACAGTTCAGTTCAGTAGAGATATGGGTTGAGTAATTTTTGTTAGTTTCTCCAAGAGAAAACGTGCCCAGTTGGTTTAGTTACAGGAACCACAGCCAGTTCCCAAAGGTGTGTTTTGTAACACACACAGAAGTGGCATAAAGCAGCTCTGCACACATAAGGAAGAACAGCTTTTAAATACATACCACTGAAACAACAGTGTTTCAACCAAGAGTGAGATACAAGAATTCAGGATCACTACCTAAAATTCATAAAAATCCTAAGATGCAGACATGGCTTCACCTGAGATTCCATTTTTTATTAAAGTCAAACAGTTTCATCCTCCTAACTGCAAGTAGCAACTCCTACTGAAAGACTCCTGGACACAGAAAAAGAGCAGCAAAGGTGATAAAAGCTAAAGCTGCATGGCAGGTGGGACAGCAGACTAAACAAGAACAGTGCATTGCCATTTTAGAGTATTATATCAAGTATCTTAGTCAATGAGACCCAGTAGCCAAGGTGACAGGTTGCTGACTTCCATCAAAAATGTCCGGTTCTATCATCATATGCATCTCAAAAGTTCAGAGGACAAGAAAGGCAACTTCTTTCTAGTCTGAAGATTAACAGGCCACACTTGGACACCTCTAATAAAACAGCTGTGAGCAGAACCTGAGTGACCGAAAAGAGAAGGGAAAGAGTCCCAGAGAACACACTTAGGAAAAGAAATCGGGTCAAGCACCTTGCCCTGATCAGCATTTCAAGATGAAGAAATAACAAGGCACATTAAGAAGACATGTCGTTGTAGAGCTTTCAGAATCAAGTGGATCTCTCTCTTAAGGCAAAAGAAACTCCAAGATGCAGAAATCTGAGGACATTTTTCCTGGTCCTCCCTCTCTGAAGTTAGAATTTAAAGGGAAAAGAAAAACCCCAATCAAAAAAAACAAAAAGCCACTTGCAACTATTTCCACAAACAAACTTATCTTCTAGTCACCTGCCCCAGTGCTCTACAACAGCCACAAAAGACAGAAATTAAACCAAACCCAATTACCACACAAGACTCTCTAAAAGATGCCTTTTATCCAGACAGGCAACTCACTGCTGCCTTTCACTGGGCGCATATTTCCCTCAAGAAAGTAGAAGGTTTTGCCCACAAAGAATTACTAAACCAGAAGATACTCCTTGACAAAACATCACAGTGTGTATATGACCTTCCATTTGCAACATGTCTAAGTCCTCTTACAGGAAAAGGTATAAAGAGGTTTTGTGGTAATTTTTTTGTTTGGTTGGGTTTTTTGACGTTGTCTTTATTTGCTTGTTTGTTTTTAAGTCAGGTCTATTTTGACTACCTGCTCCTCTGAGGACTTCCATGACTAGGGGTCAAGATATCATCAGTTCAGATGACAAAAACAGAAAAAAATTTTCCCATGGGACACAGTAGCTGAAAAATAAGATTCAGGTACTACATCATCTCTTTGGGAACACCAGTGCCCTAGCAAACTTTATGAAATGCAAACAGTATATTTCAGTACAGGGTGAAAAGTCACATAAACAATATTTTCTGCAGCTTTCCTGACTATCCACCACTGCAATAACTTTTCAAAATATTTACACAACACCATGTCAGAGAAACTCAAAATTACAATACAAAAATCCATACAAACCTGAGGAGACTTTTGCCAAGAATACATCCTGTCTTTATGACACACAGGTTAATATATTTCTGTAAGATTTCTCAGCTAACCATAAGATTGTCCAGGCGGAGGTCAAGATACTCTATCACACACTGGATGTATTTTTTTTCAGTAACTGACACAAACACACTGAATTTTGAAATACCTTTGTTCCACTGGCAGGAAAGTTTAGAGGGTCTACAAGATCTTTGAGCACTCTGAAATATATTTTAGGAGTTGTGATTAAATTTGAGGGGATTAAAAACCTGGAAATTTATCCAAAACTTTTGGGACAGCAAACATTAGAACTGATGCCATGGAGATACAAACTGACAAGCCTTCCACACTGAAGTGTCTTTTTTCCTCTTCATTTGGAAGTGTAACTCTGGTCAGTTTATAAAATCATTCCCTAAAGAACAATTATTCATAACAACCACAACTAAGACCTTGTATTTAGGCATGTGGCTTTAAAACTTGCCCATTTCTCACATTTGGATTTTCTGCATTAGTACCACCTGCAGAGTGTGCCACCTGCTTCCATACTCTGCTCTCCCCAAGCCAACCTTAACCCTGCAGAAGTTTTCCTACTCTTCTGCCTCCACCCAGTCCCAGGATGCCTGGGTTGTGAGGCTGCAGCGACAGCAGGACCACACTCACGGAGACTGCTATGAGGAGTACACAGGGGACCCTTGTGTGTTTTCTCATGTGGCTTGTGCAGGCCCTGTGAGGACACATGCACCTATGTCCCACCTCAGGGAAACCACAAAAGGCATGAAAAGCCTCCTCTGACACCCTGGGCAATGACACTTTCATTGTCCTTGAACAGTAATGCTGCAATTATACATCAGAGCAAATTAATTTCCAGCTCAGATGACACTGAATGCCACCAAGAGGAACAGAAGGGTACGTTCACAAGATGCTGGAGATGAATAGGATTGCTGATGAACTGCCTACAGTCTCCTTCCATGGAGTTCTTTCAGGCCTCTCTCCCCTAACCCTGGAAGAAGTATCCTCTGTTACATGAAGTGCTGACCCAGAAGCAGTGAGGGATCTTAGAAACTGACACACACAGACCTGAAATATGAAATTACCTCAACCATGCAGAAACCACACAGACAGAGCTTTAGAGAGCTTACACCTAAACACATCAAGGTTCAGTGACAGACAAGGCAGTAGCTTTCTGTCCCCAGGAACCCTGATGTAGGACCCCAGGTAAGAAGACAATTCACAGGAAGCAGAGTCTGCATTCCCATGTATGTGAATCAAAGTTACCGTCCACATCTGGAGATCATTTGCTGAGAACTTCTGGTGGTATTTTCAAGAACTGAAAGACCATGTTTCATCTTGACTTACAGCCACCCTCCAGAAACCAAATGCAGTATTGTCATGATAAGCTGAAGAGAACTGGCAATTCTACAAACAGAGAGGGTGTTTATGCAGTTTTTCCCCTGCTGCTAGGAAAAAAACGACATTTGTAGATCACCATGCACATCCCACTGCCTAGCAAAGAGCCATCAGTCAGCCAGAATTAAGAGGAAACAGGAAAATTTCCCAAAGGATCAACCTGACAACCACTACACAACAGGCCAGAGGTTCACCTGTGAACAGCTATTAGTGACAACCAGATGCCTGAGATGTCTTAAGATGTCAAAGTAAGTTTACCAACCCCACCCATGTACAATTCAGCTCTCATCAGTAACACAAGTAAGGACAAAATACCTATTTCGTTTACATGCATTCATGTAAAGAATTCATGCATTGAGTTGTTTATACACTAACAGGACATACTGTAATTAACTTTGAGTAGGCAGAACTTTCTAAAAACGAGGTTATGTAAGAAAATTTGAACTTACTGACAAAAAGTTTTTTCTGTCTTGAAGTGCTCTATATAGACTCCACAGTAGGGACAGATTTTTTTACAGTATCCAAACTACAAATTGCAGGTCTGCTCCCTTCTTTTCTTCCTCATGGCAAGGAACACAGGAGAGCCAAGAGTGGCAAGCAACTCGCCAGACTGAGGCTACTGTTCTATACCTACAGCCCAAATCAAAGACTGATACTGTACAGTGTTTTAGAAGTCCCACAACTGAGTTTAGCTTCCATTATGACCAAAACTCCTGAGAAGAGCCAATCCAAGCTTATGCTTTTGCGTTATTTAAGATACAGAAGTATTTGGGGTTTACATGTAGTAACAGTAGTTAAAGTCACACTGATCTCGTCAGGAACAAGCAGTAGCATCTCAAATGAAAAGTCATTTTCTGGACTCGTCAGGAAAAGCAGACATGAAGCAAAGTAAGACAGGATATATCCTGCTGTAGTGAGCTGGAGCTCTGTGAACAACATGTAAGACTTTGAAATTTATAAACAAAATATTAATGAAAGATCAACTGCAAAGACAAAAGATGTTAAGGAATTCAGCAAGGAGAAAGATGGATTTTATAGAAAAGGCTCAATGAGAAGACAGAAGACATGACTAGTTTTATGGACTTACAGTACACAGAGACATCAGTCCATAAGAGCCAAGTTTGGACAGGTTATCAACAACCACCGCAGCTCACACTAGACCTAGACTGCCACTCTGGTGTCATGTCAGGCAGAGAGTGCTTCAGAAAACAAAGGTGAAGCAGAAGTGAATGTGATACTGCAGACTGCAAAGCAGTTAAAACTTTTTTTTTTTTTTGCTAACCACTAAGTTTTTATCCCTTTCCACTGACCATCTGTTGTGTGAAGATCTTTCTCAAACACAGCTGAAACAACTGCACTTGTTAAATACTAGGATTTTTCATCCCACAGAACAGTAAATACTGCAGAAACTGGTACTATATTTCCAAAGAGGTTTGTGCTTGAAGGCAGAAAAGTACAGACAAGTAAAGCCAAAACCTAAAGACAAGGAAGAAATAGGAGAGTACTGGAGGTACCCAAACTGTTCCCTAATACAGAAAAGGACAGAAGTCTTCAACCATTACTATTTGTAAGCCAGGAGAAAAATAAGCATCAAGTCAGGAACTCAGGGAACTGTAGTTTTAAAAAGGGAACAGAAGTTTAATATGCAGGTGAGCTGCTACAGAAAAATAGGAGAAGATGCATAGTGGGTTCTTTATCAGAACATGATCTCAATTTCTAGAGGAAGAAACATTTTCATACCCTTCTACAACATCACATTCACACATATTATGCTTCTTCTCCACACAGAAACATGGTAAGATAAAGCTCTAAAAGTGACTCCTTCAGCCCAGAAGAAAACTGATTTCTGGTATTTTTTGCCTGTCCTGCCTGTTGCTGTTTAAAAAAAGGAAAGAGATCAGCACCATACTTACACAATGAACCAGCTGTGGTCCGTCCTCTTTTTGACCTTTCTTGATTAGCTTTTTCAGAAGCCAAAGAAGCTCTGGTTTGAATATTTCTTTTTACAGGGCTCTGCTGTGATTCTGCAGCCTTCTCCACTCCATGAAAGTATTTCATGTGATAATGCAATAACTTGGCTTTGCGGAAGGATTTTGAACAGTCCAAGAACTTGCATCTAAACTTGTGATCTTGGTCAACAGTTGCAGCTTTTTTTGATGCAAGAAAATCTGCTCTCCTACAAGGTTTTGTTACTGTAAGAACAAAACAGATAAATTGCCCCATGCATTTGCTATACTTATCAAATGATTTCCTAAACTTAAAACAGCAAAAAGAAGTTCAGTAAGCATGCATTCACACACATTAGCTATGAAATGCTAAAAATAAAATGTTAATGCCTTATCTGCCTTTAAGATCAATAACTTTAAAGGGAAAACTCTACCCTACACTGCTCATAAAAACTGATTGTCATGACACCGGTTTTATGAATAAGTTAGAACATTCTGCTTCCCTGAGTCTTTGCCCAGCAGCTGATATCACTGTATAGTGCTCCTAAAGATAAAAGACTGAATCGAATCACACAGAGATTACATCCCTAAGTCAGAACAATAAAGATTATTTGTTTACAACTGTTCACACTTTTGGTGAAAGAAGGAATACAGTTCTGCTTCTCTGCTTATAATTATTTTGCTACCTGCTTTCTGGGTACACAGTCCCACCACCAAAGCCTGGTTACTTCCAAAGACAGAGGCAGTATGTCAGAACATTTTTCAAGTAAAACTGAAACTTATTTCAATTTTTAAGCAGCAATGAAAAACAAAATTGCTTGCATCTGCTACAAAATGTTCCCTATGAGCTCCACTTACTTAGTTTCTCAAAAAAACAAGGAAAGTCTTAAGATTCAAATGTAAGAACATTTTAAAGCACCTATTCCACAGAGCACTGCTGTGCAACCCAGGGCTCTATCTATCATCAGTTTCAGGAACTTTTAGTTCATGCTTTTACTAAGAAACATACAAAAGAAACATTTTGAACTAAATCAGATTACTGTCACCAGTATCTGTACTCAATACAACACATGAGAGGTAAAAATGAGGAAACAAATCTAAATAGATCTAGGCATCATCCCTCACTAATACACACACAGCATCAAAAAATCCCTCTCCAGCTAGAAGACAATGGAAAGGAGGTATCATTTCTAAAAAACAGCTTCCAAATACAATTTTTCAATTTGTTTTGTCAGTACTAAACTATTATTTCCATATTTACAAGTGTTTTTGACTTTAAGAAAGAAGTGCGTAACTGCAAGACCCAAACCTAGCAACAGTGACTAAAACTGAAGGGATGCAGCACATGAATGGAAATTAAGACACTGTATTAGAAGTAGCTATAAACAAGGGACAAAAGTACTCAGAAACATTATGAACAAGGTTTTCTGTAAGTGCAGTAAGGCATTGAACAGAAGGAGTGTTAAAGGCAGTGTCAATATGACCCCGGAGTAAAACCATAGTACAGTTTGTTTCCAAGTTTTTAGCATGCAGTAACAAAAACAGTGCTACTGAGCAGCAGACTCAAAGGTTATGTCACAGGGCAGAAAAGCATCCTGAGCTGTATCTGAGGCACACTCAGCTTTTAAGTACCATGTACAAACAAATCTTTAACATGGTGAAAACACAAGTAATTGTACCCTGTATGCACAGGGAAAGATTAAGTCATAGGCAACACCAAGCTGGTTAAAAGAAAGAATAGGCAGTGAAATTGGAGAAGGAAATGGTACAAAGAAAAGACAGTAGTTTTGGGTGTTTCACAGTAGTAATGACCAGGAGGAAGACACTGTGGCACAGCCACATTAAGAACATGCTGACAGGAACATCAGTAAGATTGCAGCAAAGCCAGACTCACACCTGCAGAATGACGAAGTTTGCCAATACCAAAATCAAAATATACTGCAGACCATCAAAAGCTGCATTCAGGAAGAATGAAAAAGTATTTCAGGAAGGCTCAGTGCAATGGCCTGCGGGTTTAGTGAAAGCAAACAGAGAAAGAAACAGTAAAGGAAAAAACCCAGCATTTGGGACTACAAATGCTGAGAACTTGTTACTATTTAATAACCAACATGAAGCTGGAAAATAACATCAGCAGAAGGGAGTAACTGGGTCCAAAGACTTAACAAAAAAAACATTACAAAGATGACAAAGGGAAACTATTATACTATCACACAACTGTCAGGATGAGACCCTGCATCCAAGCTCAGAGCACTGAGCTGGACAGATTCTGGAGAAGATAACAGGGAATGGGTTCTAACTGATCAGCAACAAGTTAGAAGAGGAAAGGATTGCATTAGCTGAAGTTAGAAATAGGGATAACTAAGACATGGGCAAAGGGAAAGGAAGCAGACAAAAAACTTACTGCAATGTGCAAAAGGAATATATTCAGAGTAATAAAAATACAGACGAGCCCACAAAATTTGAAACAAAGTTTCAACCATTCCCATCTCTACATTTTCCTTCTTTACCAAGTAGCACAATAGAACTCCCTGTCACCTCTGACAACCAACTCTGCCACCCAGGGGAGCATGCTCCGTGTGCTCTGAAATGACTTCCTACACCAACACCCAAAGGGGCAGCCGCCATCCTTACACACTGACAGAAGTTTTGCTTCCAACATATGGCACTAAAACTGGTTTCTAGAGAAACAGGTTTGGTGTACTGTCTTCAGATTTTCAGGCACTTGCCTTTACACAGAAGCTTGGTGGGTATTTTCTGTGAGTACAGAGGAAAGTGAATAGTAGATTGACACCTGCTATTTCTCCCATGATTATAAACAAAATTCAAACTCCTCATCTGCATTTCAGTCAGCCATTACAACATTAAGCACAGACACTCATGGTCAAACATCAGTGTGTCCTTTAAATTTCACTACAGAGAAAAGCATCCCTTCAGTGTTCCAGTCAGCAGACTGTCACATATTTTTTGGAAAGGTAACTTGATTTAGCTAAATTCTGATCACTACTTCTGGTCCCTTGTCATTAGAGGTGCCAAAAGCCAGCAGAAGAGGATTTTAATCTTTCAGTACATATAATTATTCAGAATTTTGTTGAAACTTTTTAAAAAGGAACTTCAGTTTTGACAAGCAATGCTACATTGCCCTTTCAGAACATGTAACGTTTTAAAACATCTCAGTCATAGGAAGACTCCAGACTGTGTCTGCTGTTATAAATGTCTGCAACCACCATGAATTCTGAATCATCTACCAACCAGTGACTAGAAAAAACACCCTTTAAGATGAGTGCTTGTGTCGTTAAGAATTCCTGTTATTCAAATTCTATTAAAACCATGTTCTTCCTAGGTATCATGCAAGGTAGAACTTCTACTACCAGAACACAATACTCGACAGTGCCAAAACAACACGAACGTATCACACAGAGGAAAATACAGGTTTTACAGTATTTTCCTACAGGCAGAGAATTAATTCCCACTAGGTGACTCGAATTAAAGTCTACAGACAAATAACAATGGTAATACTGAGTTACACTATTACCCTTGTTCTACATATGAAAAGTCACCAATGACTAATTTCCATGCTGTATTTTGTGGGAATCTCACATACAACAAACACCCTCCTCTCCCACACACACCGCCTACTCCAACAATGTACTCTGCCCCTTCCCAAGCCCCAAATCTCTTCAAAACACATGGTAGTATGAGAACATAATGAACGTAACTGCCTGACACACAGTTATTCTATCTGGAGCACATCAGTTCCCCCGATAATCACCCATAAATGAGTAAACTCAGCTCTCAGTCTCCAACACCAGCTATTTTCAGGACAGCATGCCTGGGCTCTGCAACATTTCTACCTCTCCACAAGAGCAGAAACCACTGGTGATTTTCAGAGGCATTTTCAGATCCCACCTAGAGGCACCTGTCACCATCATGCTGCTACACACATACACGCATCACTACCAGGTAAGAGACCAAGCCCTCCTGTTCCCCCATCAGGCAGCTCATCAGCACTGGGGTACACAGGTACAATCCCACGACAAAGACAGAGCACAGAGAGGGAAACACAGATTCACTTTTAACTACAAAGGATTTATCTGTGATAGCATCTATGAATTAAAAAAACTTTGTCTCAAACTGCTCATTAATAACATTAACATTTTTAATGTTGGTTGAGTATGGAAATGTAGATTTTTGTACCTGGATTTCAGATGACAGTAATTGCTCAAAGACCCTGTATAGCTTTTATCCCCAATCCTTTAGAGTGCTCTACAATGAAAACACCTGCTTGCCACATCTGGATGTCCACTGAGGTGCATCTCTCATTTCTAATGTTAACTGAAACAACTTGCAATTAAATCAAATAAAATCCACACTGAGAAGTGTGGATTTTAATGTACCACCAGTGTTGTACTTCAGGTCAGAATTCAATGTGAGTGAATACTCCCAAATTAACTTCAATCTAGCTTGCTAAAGTCCTGACAGAAGAGCCAGGAACAAGAGTGCACAAACCCCATCAGAGCCTTTGGGTAGGTGTCAGTTGAGCCCTGTTCCCACAGCTTTGCTGCTTGTATCTAATGAAGGAAGCTCAGGCCACATCCCACACATTCCACTAGTGTGAATGACACCACACACACAAATATAACACATTTAGTTGGAATTCTCCCGAGTTTAAGCCCAAATTACAGAAGCTCAGCAATAGCTGAAGGAGACCAACATGAAAAGAGCTCAAATTTCTAAACTGAGCAGAAGACCATTTACACATCCAGCCTGAACGAAGGAAAGAGGCCAGGTTCCCTCCTGCACTGAGGGTACACATTAGTGGAAAGGGAGAGGACATGTCACTTGAACAGTTACACCAGAGTGAGTAAAAGATACGTGCAAACAAAAGGGAAATTTAAAATAACCAACAAACAACACACAGAGATTACTCCAGCAACGCTGAGCAACTGTAAATCTCTCCAAATGCTCTGCTCCACTTAAAATTAAACTTGTTTGATAGAACATAAATAAGGAAATACGTACTTCAAGTTTCCCCAGTTAGCTGTAGATCAAAAGATTAAAGTTATGAGAAATAATCACAGGACAGCACCATGTTTTGACAGCCTACTATCTGCATAGGAAATTTTAATTTGAAAAGGCAAGGTAAGAACACACACTAGCTAAGAGTATATAAATATATTTAGATAGACACTGAAACGTTTGAACTATTTCATATAATTCTACTAAAGCCTCCAAGTCTAAACATAAGGATATAAAAACACGCAACCAAGAGTCCCAAACAGCTCTAACAATGATGTTAGCACATACTTGCAGCACATTAAGGAGAAAAAGAAACCGACCTTTTAAGGTGTTAAGTCCAATTTAATCCAGAATTCCACACACTGCAAACAAGTGTTTGTTGACTTCATTACTCAGGCTGAAAATACTACACCAGTCATTTAAAAATTACAATTTCCACTTTTAAGACTGCTGTCCAACTCGAAAGCATAAGATTAAAACTGAGTCCACAAGGAATAAAAGGTTTACCAAGGTTAACATTGCAAGAATGTACAATTTTAACACTTGTACAATTACAAAACACCTGGTGTCAGCTGCCTTAAGAAATGCATCAACATTAAATGTGAAAAATCCGAACCTGTAGCAGCAGAAGGTTCTTGAGTCCTGACAGGAACAGAGGAAGACTCAGAGTCTTCAGCTTTTTCTTCCTGCAAACTGGCATCAGTACTGAGTGCTGTGCTGTGTGATGTATTTCCAGGTGATCCTTGTTCACCAAAACTTTGGTCAGATTCAACAGGAATTCCTAACTGAACTAGAATGAGAAAAAAATTTCCATTGAGTAAAATGCATACTGCAGAACACTGGGGGGGATCTAAATCACATTATAATGGAGAAAAATACTCATTCATGCTCTGACTGCTCTTAGCCACACAAAATTTTTACAGCACAACTAACTTGTAGCAATCCTCTAAACTTACAGCTGCTTAGAAACATACGAGCTAACTAACTGTTTACAGCTCAGAACAGGACAGATCTTCTCAAACCATTACAAGAGCTCCCCCAAAAGGGAAAGGCAATGAAGCACAGGGCAGAAAAGGGAGTGGTATCTCCACCCTGTTTAAGCATAAAGGTATCCCATTTGATGCTTTTAGTGTTCAATAACAGGATTAATCTGTAAGAACTCTGAGTTCGGTACTTGGGCTGTTACTTCTACAATCTGAAAGTGTTAAAACTTTGAAATTACCTCATTTTCACAATCAGAACCTGCATTCCCTTCAAAACAAAACCAACCACCCAACCCCAAACCAAACTATTTCCTTGGATATTTTTACAGCCTATGGAGCTCTTCTTTGTTGGAAAAGCTCCCACCACCCAAGGAAAATGCTAAGGTTACTGATAGAGAGGGATTCAAAAGCCAAAAGCAATCGGGGCAGCAGAGTGATAGAAACTTTCCATGAATTTGCCCCACACTGTTGATGCAATCAGGTTTTAATAGCAGATATAATGCCTGCAGGTTAGGCAACTGAAAATATAGAGCTTGCAACATCTATATGACCACCTCTTCACAAAAATTCAGAGTACACTGCGAAGGCACTTACCCTTCTCAGGTTCATTTTGGTTAGATACTGCATCTTTCCAAGTCTGAATTTCCGTGGAAGTTGTGACAAGATCTGTATTTAAAATCTCATGGCTAATACTGGATGAGAGTCTTGAAGATCGCCTCCTGATCTGGTCTCTCTCAGCATTATCTGAAGAGTTCTTAAATTTTTCCTGAGCTGGAACAGTTGTATTTAATGGTACCATGCAGTTACAGAAGTACAAACAGATGACAGGCAAACTTTCAAGTTCTCCCCTCCCTATAACACCTTGAAAGTGTCTTTTTTAAGGACTAAGGCTAACAGCAAAAGCTAAAAAGCCTAGATAATTAGGCCTCTGTAAAAGCTACAATTGTAAGTTACAAATAAGCATAAAAATACAGCAAAAGCTCTCAACCTTTTTCTTCTAGTAACAGATCTGAAGTATGAATACAGATCAGTATCTTACTGGTTCCACTGAGTAGAATGCACACAGAGGCACACTGCAGAGCAGTGGGGGTGTGTTCATTGCATTATAGTGGAGCTCATCTAGATAAGCTGTTCCACAGACAGAAGTAATATTGGGAATTAGATGAGACAATTCAGACACACAAATAGCCGTGACTGAGCTGGAGAACGTATACGCAGTGAAGTTTAAGACTCTGGTATTAAGGAAAGGAAAGAGCTTTCTTTAGATCGTCGTCTCCTTCACCATGACACCACTACAGAGAATGTAATTTTCTTTCCTCATCATCATACTCAAGTTCTTCAGTCTCCACACACAGCACACCAAGGTAAAGTAGAAGCTATTTGACTGCAGTGGAATGAATATTTACATAGTATCAAAGTACCCTAACTTTAAAGCAAAGTGGTAGATACTCCATCTAGTAACTGAAGAGTTTCTACAACTTTTAAGGCTTTTATAGCCTTCTATATATTGGAGGCAATATATTCACTGCCACCCCTACATCTATGAACTCCTGCATCAAGGTTCACAATTTAAGCCTCCTATATCCAAAACCAACTTGCAAGATTTAGGAGAGAATTCCAGCATGATGATGCCACACATGAATGGCAAATTTAAAAGAAACAAATACTGTAGTTTAGTCAATGCATCTATTACAGTTCAAGATTAATGCCACAGCAGTTTTATCCCTCTCCCACCCATTAAGCTTGAAGAACTTTTATATTTATGCACACACATATATAGTGTGAGAGTTGAATACCAAAAAACTCACACAAGTTTTTTTCAGTCCTGGGACGCTTCAATGGAACATCACCTCCTTTAGGTATTTTCCGACGTCTTAACTCCAAAGTTATGGGCTGCAGTGTCTGAGAACTTGGCTCTACAGATTTAGATAACAGAAGAAAAACTGATTGAAGACAAAGCTGTGAAACACTTTAACACAAATTTCCAAGCCTCACAATCTAAAATACTGGACTTGCACAAATACAGCTTCATCTGGCTTTCTAATACCTACACAGTAGCATTTAACCCTACCATAGGTATGTTTTATATTATATGATGGTTACTTGCCTAAATCTAATCTCTACCAAACCACCAAGGCTCCAAACTTCATTATGTTATTGACTGTCCTGAATGAAGATGAGCTTAAAACTTTTTAAAAGTTTCTAGAGATTTAAGCTGTGAAAGAGCAAAATACTTCTTACTCCTTTAAGTAAGTTTAAAAGTGTTCTGGTACATGCCTAAACATTTAAGCTTGGCCACATACCTGTGGGAGGTGTTATTGGTGGTCTGCCACGCTTTCGCTTAGTTTCTTTCGCATTTTCCTGTGGACTCTTTACCTTGTCATTCTCAGGTTTCTTCTCTATTTGTGTATCTACTGAATATTCCATATCATTCTCTGATATATTCTCTTTATCTTCTTTTCCATTCTTAGATATATTCTTTTCTGAGACCTTGCCTTTTTCTGAGATGACTATAAATTTTCCCTCTTTATCAGGTTGTTTAACTCGTTTCTCAGTCTTTAATGTCTTTTCATCTTCGTCTTTCTTTGCATTACCTGTTGTTTTCCTCTGCTCTTTAAATCTCTCCCGGTTTTCAGGAGATGACGGAATTTCATTACCTCTTTCCTTAGGATTAGCATCACCCACAATATTCTGGAATAAAGAGAATGACAGGAAAATCAATTTGTAGTCTAAAGGTCCCCCCTCTCCTTTGTATTTAGCAGACCTGCATCTTTATCCAATTTTTCAAGTGATAAAAGTACACACTCTATTGCAACCCACAGATTAAAGAACTGGTGAAGGACCTGTGCAATGTAAACAGAACAAGGCAAGAAATCCATTCTTCACCATGCCATGGCAGAAGATATCTGCTGTTCCTTTGTTCCCAGAAGTAGGCTAGGTTCCTACCAGCTTGTGCAGTACTACATAAAACCTCTAACTGGGACACTGCAGAAAGAATGCAAGTCAGGAGCACAGAAAATGGCAATCAGCTCAATCACTTGGATGTGCAAACTCTTTTCCTTTCACAGAAGAGTCTCATTCAAAACAGACACGCAGTTTGCTGATATAGCTGCTGATATTGCTAGGCAGTCACGTCTACCTTTTCATTTTAAGGAACTTTTCAGACATACTGTATTTTAGCAAGAAAGGTTTTTCATTAGTTAGATGCTTTGTAATTCACCAAATCTAGCCACCTGAACTGCTCATTTAAGAATACACTAGCTGCACAAACACCACACTTACCTGATCTTTGGAAAAAGCTTTGACATGAATGTTTTTGACTGTCTGAACTACACCATCATAAAATTTCACAGTGTATGTACCTAAAGTATGAAAACAAAGGGTAAGAGTTCAAAGATCAGAAGTGATTTAACACAGCATCAGCTAACAGCTCCAATATTCCAGCTGCACAATTAGCTCTAGGTGAAAGCTGCCTGCCCTTTGCTGTTAGAACCCTCAACACAGAGCTCCTATCACAGGCCAGGGAGACACAGCAAAGTCATCCAAAACAACTCTGGTCAGATTATTCAGGTGCATGTCTAATCTTAGAGTTGCTCCTCAGATGCACCTTATTCACAAAATCCCAAAATACTTTTGGTGGAATATTCCAATATATAATTACACAGCCTTCTCCTTGATCGTACAACACAGACAATCTAAAGCAAGACCAGCACTAAAACAAATCCTTCACAGTTCCCCCTCCCCTTCTGATTTTTAATGGGGTTTTGCAGCTCTGACAATAGTTTTATTGCAGTTTATAGGCAATAACAAATTTAAGAAACAACTTTTCCCACATATATACTTAAAGCAATTACTGACTGCATAACCCAGCAGGAAGTTTTTATCTCATAAACAGGATAAGAGGTTAAAAAAGTTGATGACAGACTAAAACACATAATTGAAAATGCAATTTTTCACAGCTCTTTTCCATCTGCTAAAGGATCTCTCCACCTAAACAACAAGGTTCCAGCATAATTAGAAATACATGACTAGTAAGCATGACAAACCAGGAGTCCTTACCATCCTTATTAACAGAAGTAACTTTGGCTGGATAGAAGCGACAGTCAGACCAGCATGCCAACACCTGATCATTGATATGAAATCCCTACAAAACAGTAGTTAAAAGTGTCTTCATCTGAGAATTACTGAAACATACAACTTTATTAAAACATTTCAATTATTAGCTTTCCAATGTTTCGAGGTAATCATAAAATTTACACAGCAGGTAACACAGCAACAGTGAAGCATTTTAAAGGTCATTATTCATACAAACACAGTCCTCTAATTTCTACTTACTGCACAACCTTCTTCCTCATGCAATCCTTCTTTTCTTAGCTGTATTTTCTCTAAGGGACGCAAATAAGGACTGTCCCAACAAAACCATTCATCATATCTATGGTTCCAGCGCTTGAAATGGATAAGTACTTTCCCCTCTTCATAATCAATTTCTTCAATGTGCGCTGGATACCTGGTCAAAGGTAGATTAAAATACTTTAATTAAAAATATGGTAAGCTGTCTCAGACACTTTATACAAATAAACCTTGGTTTAGCTTCTCCAGTCTTACAATTTGATGTGCCATTCGCATAAGCAATAAAGGTGCTACATAATGATGGAGCAAAGCACATAAGAAATCCCGAAACTGAACAACAAATGCAAACATTAGCTGCAGCAAAAGGAGACAACTAAGGAGTTCTTAGACTGGAGTGGAAAAAGAAATTTAACTACAGATTCAGAAGTCAGAAACACGTTCCCTACATCTAGAAATGTCACATTTTACAAAATCAATAGCTTCAGCTCACTCTTATCAAGAATAACACCTGGGGGTCAATACACTCACTTCTACGAGATATCCATCACCGGGCATCATGAATCATTTACCCAATGTAACAGCAAAAAGACAGCAGGCACACTAAACGTAATTCAAGTTTTAGATTCTCAAAAGTTAAATTTCATCTGCAAAATCCTAGGATTTTTATAAATAAATTTCTTAGTACATTAGAAGTAGAGGAATCTGAGATGATTCAAATTCAAATGCTTCTGATCAGGAAGACCTCATAAACACTGTATTTCTTTAAATTGCATTGGTAATTTGTAACATCAGTATTTCAGAATCACAGCTATTTCACTACCCCAACGGAAGGTAACATTCCAAGTACAATGCTTCCCCTTCCACAACAGTAACGTCAGGAGAAAATTTCCATCTGTCGGTGTTTTCAGTATGCTGGAAGAAAGGTGAGGTCTGGCTGAAGACAAAACTCAAATCCACAAGTATTCTTTATCTGGTAAACCACACTTGAAAGATAGAACAAGTGCTAGAAAGAAGTGGCATCTCAAGATCATGAAGCCTGATGCCAACAGTAAAGCCCTAGACAGGTTAACAATTAAGACTCAAATGCAACCCAGGCTACCATTCCACAATCCTACACAAAGAGAAAGCAAATCTACCTACAACTGAAATCCTCCAGGTGATCTAAGACATGTCCAGTCACTACTTCACAAAGAGCTACAAAGAGGCCATGCTAGAGACTTACACTGCAACTATAGACTAAGGCCTTGCTTAATCCTCACTGCCACACATGCCAAGCTATGCCATTAGCTCATCCCAATGTATTGCCAAAACGCATGCAGCAAAGGCTGTGGAGAAGAGGAACTCAAATGGGAGATACTTATGGCAGGGACATCTCTAACTGGATACCGACTTCTGAGAAAAAAAAAAAGCTTCCTTCCTCTGACAGTCAAGATATTTTATATTTAGGTAACTCAAGTACTGTCCTCCACAAGTTCATGAGGGGGCAATAGTCACAGTCACAACCTAGTTGTACTAAACACAGATTATTTTTTGTATCACAGGTTCTCAACAGCTCTGAGCACCACACAGTGACAGGCCAAGCTTCGTTCCTCCCACATCTGTTCCCTTTTGTAGAACTGAGCAAGCACACCACATCAGGAGGCACAAGTGCTCACAGATCTAAACAGAAGAATAACAGAGCATTATCCATACACCTCCCCCAAATAGCCTGTGAACATACACAGGGGTAGAGGTAACATAAAAGAAATTCAGACTTGTTTATGAAAAAAACATATTATGAGAGGATACGCAAAGTGAAAGGCCAATAGCTGAAGCCTGGCTAAAGCCCCAGAGTACAACTGAGATATGTCCAGGGTGGCCCAACACATCCTCCCCCAAAACCACAAAGGAAATATCCAGCTGACTCAATGAGTATCCAAGACAGCTAATTGACCCCGGGTAAGGAAACTCCAAATGGTACTGATTTAAATATTTATCTAAAACACTGTGAAATCGGAGACAACACCTTGTAACATACAGGGAGGGTAAAACAAGTAGTTTTCCAGCTCAATTTGAAAGGAATGATGAGTTCATACCTTTCAAGGACTTATGAACAGGCTAAACCACCACTCAATCAGTTTAAATGATCCAGTACAAAAGGTTTCAGGAAGTCAATTCAGGCGGGACAGTGTGCCCATGTGCATGGCTACAGCAACCTCTCGGGATCTCTTCACTCAGGGCTGCCCTACTGCAGCAGTCCCCCTCCTCCACGCTCTGAACTCCAGCACTATGTACCAAGAGACCTTTCAGCAGCCACAGAGACTCTCTCCCTACAGCAAACCGAGGCCAACAGACACAATCTCTCAAAACAGTTTTGATGCATCAACCTAAGCCCTAAGAACACAAGCCAAGCACCGAAAAGAACTCACTGTACTCCCTTGAGTACAAGTATAGAAGATGACAGATAACTGTACCAGGAATTGCAGCACACTGCCAATACGCTATGGTTCCAAATGCAACAAAGCAACCTCTGGGAGAAGCTCTAAAGATGCAAAATTCACTTTGTACTTTGACAAGGAGCAGGCTCCACATTCACTACTCTGTTGGCATACCAAGTTTTTTCTTCACTAGGGTTGGTAGCGCATCCAAATACCCCAGAAGTCCTTAACTAGCAGTTTGGGGCACAAGCCATTGACATGAAAGAGAGGTACATGGCACTCTGACATGAAGTATTTTCCAAAGCATCACTGCCAATGGAGAGGTAATTAGTGGCCCATGAATTGACAGATGCATTTGGTACTGAGAACAGAAATCAAAGCCAGCACTTTAACCAAACAGGACACTTGTGACTATGTTTTAGTGCCAACACAGCAACAAAAGTACACACAAGAGAAGCTTGAACCTCCAAAGGTCTAGCACTGGGAAAAGCAACTGTCAGCTATCAGAAAATCCTGTGCCCCCACAGGAGTGCACTGTAACCACACCATGGAGTGGTCCTGGTTGCACAGGGGCAGATGAAAGCAGCAGAGAAAAAAAACCAGTCCGCTGTCCTCCACAAATCCACACCCAATAAGCTGTGTCCGCATTGATAGTTTTGCCAAGCCATCAGCTCTTAAAAATTTTGATTTAGAAACCCTGAAAATGGAAATGCACACAGTCCAGGGTTCAAAGCTTAGCAAGTAAACCAAAGATTTCAGAACTGGAGACTTCATAACCAAGTTGTGAGATCAGAGTTGCAAAGCACTGTGTGTAGCACAGTGCTCATTTAAAACCAAGTGTTTCCAAAAACCAAAGAACAGAATAAATAGCCAAAATTCAAATTTAAGCAAACGGATACCCAGAAAGTGGAGCAGATTGTTCAGTTCCCCTCCCAAAGTTTTCCCATGCAAGAATTATGTACATCCATAGTCAGACACTGTTGTTGAGCAAATGTGTCACGGTAACAGTCATGGACAGGAGTTATTAGCCTTACTCAAACACCACCTACACCAAACTGCATCTTTAAAAAGCCTACATATTTTTGTAGGGCTGACTCATTTTTTTGCTGTACTAACAAAACTCAAGAATACCAAAAATGCAGGCAGATTCAGATCAGTGCTTACCTACACAAGTCTTGGTTACACAGGTAAGCCAAATTAATGTGTGAATAGGATTTAACGTTCATACTTTATATTCTTGAAGGAAAGAGCTAAATTTCCACAATTCCAATGGCCTTGTACCCGGAGAGTACATGCTCTGCATGCAACCAAGATGTTTTGGAATAAATCCCCTGTGTCTAAGGCAGTGCACCATCCTCCTGAGATGTCCATATGGTTTTTAATACTGACTTTGCACATTTCACCTGTTGGCAGGTTACAGAGCTTCACGTACAATCATATCTAACCCACACAGACTTCTTAATAAAAATCAACTATAGCTGATTTCTGGAAAGAGAAGTTATCTACAGGAGCTAACAAAACCAAATTAATTCCTGTATTTAAGAAGTCTTTGGAAATTTTCATTTTATCTCTCATTCACTGAGAATGTTTAAATGCTAAGTTTTGAGCTGACTGCCTGAAATGTACAAAATTAGAAAGTTCAAAGTTAGCCAAAGTAATTTTTAGGCTCTTTTTCATCTTCCTAATGCAGTGGTTAGCAAAGAGAAGTGCTCTTCCTTACAGCTGAAGGCTGCAAGACAGGCACCAGACCAGATTTGTTAACATGGAATATGTTTCCCCACACAGTTGTTTAATTCTAAAGCTGACCACCATCATATGAGCACGGGCCTAACAAATTCAATCAGATTTTAAAGCCTATGAATTTACAACAGCACCGGGAAAGGAAGCAGCAAGGATATTCTGCACTGCAAAGAAATCTGCTCTGCAATATTAAGTATAGCACAGAACTCAAAGGGTGAATTCAGGAGAATGAGAGCCTGAAGTCCAACTAGATTTAGGAGCAGTCTTATTCCCAGACACAACACCAGTACACTTCTTGAGGGCCAGCACAACATACCAGCATCTATCGCCCATTTCAATCACTGGTATACAAACTTCTATAAATTAACTACTTTCCTACAAACCAATGACTACGACTCTAAATATTGTACCAACACAAAATGTTTAAGATATTAAAGACTTAAAATTAATATAACATGAATGGTTTTAAAAATATACCAGTTTTTTAATCTGTCACGGGCTTCCAACTGGGCTCCCACCTCAAAGTTGATCCCTCTTCTATTCGGAGGATGTTTTGTCATTTTGTAATATCAACACTGCTGATTTTATTCCCCTGAAAAATGCAATTAAATATCAATCACTAATCAAGACATACACAAAATAAGCTTATGCACTATAATCCCCAGAAGCCAGATGTTAAGGGACCACTGTAATTTTGGTTTGCAGAAAGTAAGGGTGCAATTATCTTTTAAACAAGGGTTCCCAAGTGACAGTGTGCAGAATGATTCCAAAAGCACGTTCAAAATGGCAGCTACTGGACCATGTAAGAGTGAAGCTCAGCCTCTATCCACTGGTCCAAGTTCCAGGTCAATTAAGAAACACACAACCCAATGCTTATTCACAACTGAGACAGAAGTTTCATAATATTTTCTCCCCCCTCTTAGTTTTGATGAAAACAAAGAATCCAGTAAATAGGCAGTGGACAAAACAAACACAATGATAACCTTTCAACAGCTACCACATCAGTGAAACACTCTAAAACACTATGTCACCTCATCACTGCAAGTGCAATAAAGTTCAAAGACATTAGAAATATGGAGTTTTTTTAACCAATTTTAGAAGATTCTCTATACTGCTTGCATATTTGCATTATTTTTTTCCAACTTCTCCACCATTTTAATCAGAAAATAAAAAAAAGTTTTCTTTAATATTTGTTTCCAACAGATAATATAAAAGTTTAAGAAATCTTGCACTAGTAGTTTCTCTCAAGGTACACATAGTGAAAAAGCCTAGTCAACAGCTATTTTTCCTGATTTTTTTGTCAGTTGTTTCCCACAATTTTAAGATACAAATGATGATCCATTCCCATAGTCTTCAAGCTCACAAGATCCAAAAACACAAGTAAGTCTTACAGCCTTACTATTAGGACACTGATATTGAGTATCTTAAAGATTCATTAACAGATGGATGAAATTGATTCGAGTTAAAATAAAAAACCTTCTAGTCTTACACTACAAGAACAAGGAGACATGCACAGAAATAAGCACCAGCCTTTTGCTTCACAGAAGGCATAAATAGCACCTACAAAGGGTTTAACATCATGTAGAACTGCTCTAATTCCAAGCGTCGTTCAGAAATCAAAGATCTTTAGGAAAATCATAAAGCCTCTATGACACAAAAAAGCGACTCCTTCAGCACACTTTTTAAGCTGGGCCATTTGCCAAGGGCTGGCCCATTCAACCACCACTCTGCAAACAAACTTCTCTACCAAAAGCTCATCTGCTGCTCTCCTCTAAAACAGTGCTTTTACACTGATCTTCCCTTCTGTTAAAGCAGCCTGCAAGGATATGGGGGGAAAAGAATATTGCCTGTAAGTTTGATTCTAGCCACCTAGGAACTGAAAAAAATTAATTTCCTAGAGTAGTATCCTGATAACAGACTGAGTTCACACAACATGGATCTGAATCTGCCCAGTCTAATGGCTGGGGCAGCAGTCCATAACTTTTAATTGGGAAAGGAAATTAAGAAAAAACTAAGATGGTTGGGATTTTACAGCTTATGTTACATCAGAATGTAGAAATAAAAAAAAATTAAAAAAAGCAGCAAGTGCAAAGCGCTATTTTCTTTTTAAGAGGTTTATCTACCCACACCTCAAATATCCATTATTTTCTTTGCAGATTTAAATCATTAAAATACCCCTCACACTAGCAATGGAATTTCATGCCTCCAAACATGAAACAGACATAGATTTTGCTTAAAACTTGTAGAAGAAATGACATCTGCAAAGTGATTCTTTCCCTTTCCATTTGCAGCCGATTTCAGGACCAGCTTCCTCAAGCAGCTGCATACTTGGCAGAACATTACATGAGATAAAATCAGTAGCAGACACTCAGTAGAGGGTCTCAGCCCACAGGTGGGGAAACACCCCACCTTAGAGCAAGACTGAAACCATGAGACACAACTTCTACATGACTGTTACCATACTGATACCTTCATTTTCCAGAAAGTAAGCACTGAACACAGGGGCTTGCCTACTCTGAGATTTTATGTTTCAGCCTCTGTTCTCCCCTGCAAAGACAGCTTAAAAACCTTGAAGTACATTAAAATAGCTTGTCAACAAACAACCCCAGACTGATCAGACAGTCATAGCTACATCCTGGAAATAACAATGCTTTGCTGGAGCATCTCTTCTAAAATCTTTTTCACCAGAAAATCAATTTGTACTAACTTGGTACCAAAATCGAGACATGAACAGGATTTCCACTCTGGTAACTGAGAATACATTTATCCCATGTATTCAAGACCATGATTAAAACAAGGAGAATAGGCCTATCCCAGGAGTTGTATGGCTTTTCTCCAAAATTCTTACTTCTCTATAAAGATCAGATCTGTTTCAAGAACAAATACGTCAGGATTTAGACAAGTCTAAAAAACTTCCAAAAGAAAATGTTTCTAAATCTACATTATTGAAAGAATACATGTTATTTAAAAGGGAGAGTCTCTTCTTCTCAATCAAAGTCATCATAATGTAATTTAACTTTTAAAAATTCTTCAACTACTCAGACACAGATATCAGTGAGGAAGGTACACTTATCTCAGGGCAATGCAGAAGAAAATTCATTAATACTGATCCCTTCAGGGATCACAATTTTTGACTTCTAAAATAAGTTTTCTGCTCTGCTAACAGTGCAGTACACCTTCACCTGTAGCTGTTCTTACCCTCTCCAGTTTTAGGCTCTGCCAGTGCAGAGCCCCAAACCTGGCTTATCTCCAAGTTCCAACAGAAGTGGGCTCCTCTGTAAACTGAAAATCTGTTTTATATTATCAGATAGAGTAAACTCAAGCAGTTATGGCGAATTTTCACTAATAAAAGCCTCTACCATTTCCTCTGTGGAAACCGCAAAATCACTGCAGCACTTCCCAAACCACACCTACCCTGGCAAAAACTATTTTCCAAATCCCTGCAGCGTGATTAAACCATTCCCTTATGAAGTGTCACACTAAGACCCCTTCCTTGACATAAATCCCACTTTCACACTTTATACTTTAAACTTTTTCAAACTTTATGTCTCAGTGCTGCTTCATAAGCAGCTCAGAACAAATACAATTCACTTTCACAATTCAGCCTATTTCCTTCACTCTTGTGCATCCATGCCAAACCCAGAGGTTTCCCTCCCTCTGCCATAAAGATACAATAAAGAAAAAAGAGGAACATCATGAAAAAAAACTCCATAGTTCTCTGACCCGATGAAGGAGCGCAGTCAACATTGACAGCTTGCGTAAATATAGTCCTACTTTGCACTGAAAATTTATGTTTTATTCTGGATGGGAAGTTTGCTGTCCCAATTCCTAGGAGGCACTCAGTACCTTGGTTGTGATTCAGCAGGACTACAGGGTAGGAGAGGTAATAAAAAGCACTGGCAAAACCAGGAAGTAAAAGTAACTAGCCCGAGACTGTCTTGTGCTCCCTGGAGATGCAGCACAGATGCTGCTGGCCTGGGGTACTGCAGGCAGCACTGCCACTCCTACACAACCCACATGAGCTTGTTTTGTTTCCTTCTAGGACAAAGCTGTCAAATCAGTTTACAGCTGATTCCACAAAGTCTAAGGCTAAGACTGACTCTGCCATCCTCTCCAGCACCACCGTTCCCAATCTGCTGGCATATCTACATATGGAACCGCCAAGGACTAAGTCCATTCACATTTTGTACATCAGTTTTTTTTTTTTACTCTGTAACAGTTAGTTTTGACCTTTTACTTTCATCATCTGCACCCGTGACACCAGCCTCACACCTTCATCAATGGTAAAATGATGAAAGCCTCACCCAGTTCACCCCCTACAATATGCACGCCCCCATCGGGAATGGCCAGTGCAGAGAAGTCCATGGTCCCCACCGCAATCGGAACACCTTGCAAGTGGATGACCACAGCCATGCTGTGCTGAAACCACACACCTGCAGATGAGAAAAGGTATGATATCAGACTGCAAAACAGTATTTACAGGCACCATTTATACGATGCAATCCTAATGGCATCTTATGAAGACTAAGTGGAAGTCTCACAAGCACCACTTAAAAACTGTATTGGCACTGATGTGGGAAGCTGATTACAACAGACTTCTATTGCCTGCAGACAAAACACCCTCTGCCTAGCAGCAGTGCTGCCATGAAGTATGCCTTACCTTGTTTTACCCTACACATTAAAACAGATATAAAACCCCTATACCTGCTAAACATGTTAACCCAAGAATAGCTTCTGTCCATCCAAGGATATCTTCTCCTGCCTCATGTTTTTGTGTACATTTTCACAGGCAGGTGACTAAGTTTCAGATAATGTTCTTCACACTGGTATTTCAAACAATCATGCTTAGATCTCCCGGCTAGTTTTTGGGTTTGGGATTTTTTTTTTTAAGTAACAGGAGCAGGAACATGAAAGATTTAAACTGGACAGGAGGACCTTCTGACACTGCAACAGATTTCAAGGAATGCTGCGTCACCCTCCTCCTTCTCTCCAAAAGACACATTTCAAACAAGACACTGGACTATATGCAATTCTTATTTGTACAATGTAGCATCCTCAACCACATATACACCTGCACTTACTTGCTTTAAAAGCTTCCCAGATTCGATTAACAACTACACAGGTGAACTCTGAGCCACAACACAGAAACTGGATCCTGAACTGATACATAACATCTCTGTAACAAGAATACTGAACGGCTGATTCCTCAACACTGACCTTCCCTCAAATCGTAAGACCTGAGTACTTGATTTCAGTCTCCTACTTTTTCTCTAGTTTATACAAGTAGATTAAGAGAACTGACACCAGTAAAAATCTATATTTGCTCTTTTCTTCAGGCAGAACCAAGGCTTTCCCAAAGTACTCAGTGATAAAACTAAAAATGTGTTACATGAGTGAGCCTCTGAACAAGATCCTCACTTTCTCCCTGAGATTACAGGGGCTGCAGAACGTCATTTTCATCCTCTCAGCAACATCTCATGTAACTGCACTGTCAGTTTCAACTGGTGCTGAGACTGGGACAGACCAACATGGAAGCAGAAATTACGAATATATGCAATTCAACAGAACAAAAAAATATTTTTCTATAATGAAATCTATCTGAATTACCAAGTGCAATTAAAGAAATAAATAGTCATTACTGAAAACAATTATTTTCAGTCATTTGATTATGTCTCATTTAGCTGTTTCGGTCTCCCCTGTCTTTTCCTGTAACACACTAAAGATAAAGAACAAGCACCTAAACACTGAACAAAAAGAATTTGGAACAACATTTAAGCCACATAAAATGATCAGGTTTTTTCCTAAATAAAGCAGTATTAGTGAAAACCTACTTAAATGAGACTGTGTATTTTCAGTTTAAGGAAAAAATGCCTTTAAAAACACAAGAATTCAATGCAGGTAAGTCTTGCAGAGGCACTGTGGATAGTATTTAAGTAAAACCTGAATTTTAAAGCAAAACTTCAAAAGCTTAAAGAAAAGCTACAATTAAAAAAAAAGGATCCATTCTTATACTCACCAAGAAACTTGTTTATGTTGCTGCAAACATTCCAAAAAGTGCTGTAAAACTACAGGAAAGGAAAAATAAAAATCATGTGAATTCTGAGACTAAAAGCAGTTCAGAGTTCAAAAAAATATTCTCCCTACAGTCAACAGTATCTCCATAATAAAATAACACCTCTAGAACAAAAATTTAATCTGAAAATATTTCAGGCTGCTGAGATCCAAATTAGAGAGACACTTAAGAGACCCTTACAGATACACAGGCACTCTGCATATCCACATCAGATTTCTCCATCATTTATTTATATGTTGTCAATGAAAAGTCACCACTAACTTTATCATTACTCCTACTTGGTGCAACAGTTACTACAGTATTAACTAACTACAGATGAACTAAGCAGTCCTCTCCTGTCTATCCTAAGCTGGATGATCTACATTCACCACATGGCAGAAGGAGTTGTGTTTTGCTAATACAAGAACGAACAACAAGAGTTTCTCCAGAATTGCTTCTTCATCCACAAATTCAATTCCTGTCAATACACGCAGGCTTCCCCACACTGCAGGAGACGCAAAACTAGCCATTTGAATTGTTCCCAGAAGCCAAATTTAGGCTGCAGATTGGCCACTCCAGTGACATTTCTCAGGGTTTCTGCCTGAACTGAAGCTGCATAGAACCTGTTGTGGTTTAGGAATGGTATTCTTCCATCAAATGTTCCCACTGAAAGGAGAACTGGAGGCACAATAGGTAATGATCATTGGCTGAGATAAGAACAATTTACTGAAAACAGCAATGAGATGAGAAAACTGTATTAAGAACAGAAGCCTACAAGAGAGGCAAGCAGTTCACACGTGAATGCTCCTGTGGGAGCCTGACACAACCCAACCTGGAAAGGACCTCCTTCCCTGTTCCCAGAAAATGATGTGAGGTGGCACAGAATTTCAGTACAGGTCAGCAGGCTGCTGCAAACCAAACTACAGAGACTCTTAAGAAACCCTTAGAGACACACAGACACTCCCTCTGCATATCCACCTCAAATTCTAGCCACACCCTCTTGTGGCTACTACAAAATTCA
>VZTZ01050173.1:5512-45580 GCA_013400955.1 Drymodes brunneopygia | reverse complement strand
GGGGGCGCGCAGGGGCGGGGCCGGGCACGAAGGCGGCAGGGGCGGCTCTGGTGAGGAAACCCGCTGGCAGCGGCGCTGTGGGCAGCAGGCGGTGCTGCCGGGCCGGTGCTGCTGGGCCGAGGGGAGCGGGCGGTGGTGCCGGGGCGGTGGTGCTGAGTGGCGCTGTCGGCCGGGGGGAGCTCCGGCCGCAGCGGGGCACAGCCGCAGTGCCGTGCGGGGAGCGTGAGCGCGGGCATGGATGGCACAGGGCTGAAATCCAGGGCAGAGTTGGCGGCCTGACCCCTCGAGCCTCCCGTGAGGCGGGTGTCAGGATGCGGCCGCTCCTCCGCACACCCGCCCGTGGCTGTCGCAGCCTCCGCCGGCTGCGCTCGGTCCCCTCGGCTGGTGTCCCGTGTGCCGGGGATCGGCTGGGCCTGAGGAGTGTCCAGCCCTCTTCACCCTCTGGTACAGCCAGAGGACTGCGGGTTCTGCTGTGGATAGCAGAGCTGTTCAGGGACAAATTAATCTTATTTTATTTTTTTGGTAGTTTTATTCTGGGTTAAAGCCCAAATGAGATTGACACAGAAGAGCAAATATCTATGCATGCTGGAATTCTTAATGTCAATTATTACAGTGTGTTTTGCTGTGGGTGGATAAATTCTCCCTGGTTCAGGTAAGGTTTCCTGGGATAATCCTTGAAATTCTGCTCAGAGGCCACAGACCAGCAGAGCACCAGGGCTGCTGGTGCTGTCGGGCTGAGGAGGCACACACAACATGGCCCAAGTGCTTTTCCTTTCTGTCTTACTCCTCCTCCAGCTGCAGAACTGCTATTGCTGCACAAATCTGGCTGCTTCTTTGCCATCAGCTTCAGCCCAGTGCCACAAGTGTCACAGGACCCAGAGAGCCCAAAGGATGGTTTAAAGCAGAGTGTCCCCATCACTGTACAGCAGTAGGTTTTCTGCAGCTAGTGCTTTTCTGATAGAGCCTGGGAACTGTGTGCTGGGAATCTGTGGAAGCAGACTGGCTTGTTAAAAATAGTGCCACGGGGAAAAATAATTTTAAAAGGTTGAAAATACAGTTTTCAGTTTGGATTTATATTTTAACCTGGAAATCTCACAAGTGGTCTTAACATTGCAGGTTTCTAGAAGAGAAAAAAAATTGCAGAAAGAATTAAAATAGAAAGCAACTGGAAAATATCCGGTTTGCTGCAATTTCCCCAGTTGTGGCTGCTTGGCCATGATAGGGAAGAATGTCTGAAAAGGGAAAGGTGGAAAAGCGGAACCCAAATTGTGCATCTTTGGTGTGGCAATTCCTCCCATTCCTTCCTGCTGGCGAGGACACTTCTCCTCACAGAATGACAGGACAGGAGGGGGGAAGGGGCCTGTGAACAGGAGCTCTCACAGCCAGGTCACACGGAATGGGGGGGCTCACAGGGCTGCCCAAAGGGGCCTCCAGGTGGGCGCTCCTCCCCCTGGCTCTGGTGGGGAGTTCCTGTGTGATGCAATGCCAGAGCGGCGATGTGACAATGCAGTGATGTGACACCACCATGATGTAACAATGCCCCATGGCTGTTTAGCCATGAGACCAGCTGTTGTGACTCTTGTGGAGCAAGAGTCATCATAGAATCACAACACCATGAAAGGTCTTGGAAGGAGCTGTGGAGCTCCATCTCACTGCTGGTGTTCTGCCAAAAGGCAGAGGCACTGCAGAGTGTACTGGGAATTGGGGTGATGCTCTAGGGTCTCAGGACTGCCATGCAGGAGACTTATTGGGCAACACCTGAGTGTCTGTGTCTTCCCATCTCAGCCCCAGAAGACCACACCTGCGAGAAGGAGATATCAGGAAAATGGAGTCTCAACTGCTGAACCTCCCACTTGGAGTCAAGATCCCTGTGGTACCTGGATCCAAGCCTGTGTTCTGCAGGGGAAAGCTGGGGGAAAAGGTAAAGGAAGTAAAACAGGGCAGAAAAGCTCTCCTTTTTCATGGGGTCCCCATCATGCACAGAAGTTCTTGTGGCCACCTGCTCTACAGCAGGAGCTGCAGCCGTTCAGTTGGACAGGGCTGGCAAGGGAAGCTCCAGGCTCCCTGGAACACAGAGAAGAAGCACTTGTCAGTCTCCTCACTGGTTTCTGGCACTGTGCATGTGTGTGGTTGGGCCCCTGCCTGCAGCAGGCAGCTGTGTGTGTCCAGGTGTCAGGGCAATGAGCCCCTCCAGCTCATCCTGCAATGTTGAGTCAGGCTCTGGTGCACCTTTGAGGGTAACTCCAACCTTCTCCTGCTTATTCTGTTGGCATATTTGGAAGAGCTTGGGTTTCCCTGGTTGGGGAATGCATGCACTGTCCTCCTCCTCCAGCTTGCACTGCACCTTCCCAAGGCAGAGACTTTCTGGAGGCAGAGGCAGCCAACACAGCCCTTGGGCCTGCCTAACCTGAGGAGACTGATTTTAACCATTCTCCACTGGCTGCATTTGAACCTTTGAAGGCTCATCTGTGGATGCATCTGCAGTTCTTCCTGGTGGCCTAAGATACCTATTTGCTAGTGGGATTGCTGTGGGGTTTGTCTTCTCTCCCCTAACCCATCACAGCCCGGGCTGGTCTCTGTGCAGGTCTCTGTGCCTACAGAAGGATGAAGAAGACCTTTACCTTTTCACAAGTACTATATGGTACCTCTTTGCTGCTCTCTCCTGCCTATTTCATACTCTGGAAACTCTCTCTTTCAGCTCCATCGGCCATTTCCTTGTTTCACTCTGGATGATCCCTACTGCTACCAGCTCAGCACAGCATACAACTGCCTACATGACCCCATCCTTCGGGACTACCACAACCGCGAGGACATCCTGTTGTTGCTGAAGAGACAGGGTTTTGTCACCAGTGACAAGAAGGTAGGTTTGGGTGTTGGGCTGATCCAGAACAGCCCTCTTCAAGCAGGGCTCCCGCAGCCCTTGCTGCAGCCGCCTGCTGCTGCCAGAGGGCAGGGCTGTGCACTGGTGTCCCTGGGAGCAGAAGCAGCACCAGCATCCCCTGGCACATCCCAGTCCTGCCCTTCTCAGGCTGCCCCACGCTGCCAGTTCAGCCCTGACTGGGGGGACATCAGTGGTCCCAACACCGGGGGATGGGGGGAGGGTTTGGGGGCAGCTCCCCTCCTGCTGGGCTCAGGCTGTTTTGGGGAAGGCCATCTGCATGGCTTGACAGTGCTTGGGGGATTCTGCCCTCATCCCTCCATAGGTGATTTGCACTCTGAAGGAGTTCAATAACTACAGGAATTACCTGACCAGGCTCAAGCTGGAGTCAGAAAAAATCTTGGGGCAGCAAAAGGTAGGCAAAGCATTGTGTTCAGGGGCATGGGACGGCAGTGCCCAGGGCTGGGGCTTTCCTTGTGGTAGACGTGGTCAGTGCAGAAGAGAGCAGGGCTGTGCTGCTGCGCTGGGCACTGAGGTGGGGAAAGGACTTCAAGGCTGGGAGCTGAGCCAGCACAGGGCACTGGGCTGGGCATGGGCAGCAGGGCACTGCTGAGGGAAGCCCTTCTCTCCTGCCCTCGTGGCCTGGCTGAAGCAGAGTGCTGGCCTGGGCCCACGGGAAGCCTCAGCACGCAGGGGCTGAGCAACGGGAGCCACAACCTGATGTCACCTTTCATCCTGGGCCAAATTAAAGGATGGCTCCACACTGCCGGGAACCACCAAGACTTCCCGCCGGGGGAAGCGGCGGCTGCAGTCTCAAAAGCCTTCTGACCTACCCCCAGCCAAGAGCCGAAAACCAGGGGGATGCAGAAATTGGAGAGCAGCTTCGGATGAAGGCCAAAGTTACTCCAGAACTGAGCTGGGCCAGAAGGATGCCAGCACTGCTGGGTACTTCCAGAGGAAGCCAGATGGCACTGCCATTGACCTGTTCAATGCTGTGTTCGAGCCACCAACTGCAGCAGAAGCCAAGAAGCTTGAAGAGCTGATTCAGACTGTGGTGCACAGAGTGTTGGAGAGGCTGAAGATTCCTGGGAATCAGAAGGCCAACTTTTTGCAGAGGGCTGCCGGGGGAATCAGAGGAAGGCTTTTAGGCAGCTGCTTGAGAGCAGAACTTTCAGATGCTTCTCTAGATCATCGTCAGAAAATGGAAGTGATGGCAAAAGAGATTGTAGCAACAGTGCTGGAGATCTTGGGAGACCGTATGGCATCCAGCACATCCAAAGCTCCTGAGACAGGGGTGGCAGCCAGGGGGAAGGAGCTGCCTTGTGTTGGAAGAGCCACCCAAGCAGACAAATCCAAGGACACTGAAAGAGCCACTGCAGATAGAGCATTTTCACAGATTCCCCTTGACACACTCACCAGAGAAGTTGTTGAGAGTGTTCACTGCACCTTGGAATCCTTTGTAACTTCTCAGTTTGAGCCAGACACTAGCCGTGAGTGCACTGAAATCCTGGAGCTTCCTGGGGGACATGTCTCCAACAGACAACTGCAGCCATCCCAGACTGGACAAGGATTCCCCAGAACATCTGAACAGCAGAGCCTGAAAGCAACATTACCTGCCCCTGCAGAAGGGGCTGAGTGTGCCAAAACCATGGAGCCTGAGGATTGTGCAATGGTGAAGGAGAGCTTGGAAAGAAAAATGAACCTAGAGTCAACAGGCTCAGCCAACACTTTGGATATAAGGCCCATGGCAAACCGGATTGCTGACTCGGTATTAGAGCAGATCAGTCAATCTGGGCCTGAAACAGCCCCCAAAGAGAATATTCAAGGGCCTGTCACAAACCCAGCCACATCCCAAGGTGGAGAGAAGAGCTGTGCTGCTGAGGACACTCTTCCTCCCATGAACCCATAGTCTTTCCAACAGTCCATCCCTCCAGCCCAGGCCAGAGCATTGAACAAAGCAGAGCACCCAAAGCTCATCTGAGGTGAGAGCTGAAGAGCCCTCAGACAGCAAACACATCCTTGTGCTGGCAATAAAGAGTTTATTTCCAAGGCCTTGTTTGTGCTTCTTTCAAGCCAGACTATCCCATCTCTGGGCATTTTCCCTACTGTAACCTGTCTTCCCTTGTCCTGTCTTCCCTTCTTCAACCTCTGTTATGGACCCAATTTTATAGGAAATGTGAGGTAGGGAGGCAAGGAGTAGCCAGCATTTTTGTCTTGTTTAGCAAGCTTTGCTGTTGAGCAAGTGGAAGGATCAGTTTGGACCTTGTCTGCTTTCTCTGGGAAGGAGTTCAGGTGTCACCTGTAAAGCCTTTGTTTATGCTCAGCTTCAGCAGAGTTGTGCACTCCACAGGACTCGCTGTAGGGAGCAGCAGGAGCTGTGACAGGATAGGTGAGTGGGAACTGAGCCAGCAGGGCACTGCCCTAACCTGCACAGGACAGGCCAGTGGGAAATGGGAGCAAAGCAGTGATAGTGACCAGATGAGCACTGGAAAATCCTACAGTGATGAGGCAGGTCAGGGGAGGAAGACAGTGCATGGGCTTGGGCCAGGATCCCCATCATCACAGAAGTGGCTGCCCCAGCTCAGGCAGAGGTCCAAGGACAAAGATCTGTGGTTAGGCAACATTCCTGAGAAACAGGCAGGAGGTTCCCAGTGAGGTGTCCTTCAGCTACTTCCCCCCAAGGCCCTGGCTGTAGTGCTGCTATTGGGGAGCTGACCCCAAGCTCAGCAGCTCTGACTCTGCAGCCCCACATCCCAGCAGAGACAATCGCACTCATGGCAGGGCAATGCATCCAGGAGCTGCCCCAGCGAGCCCCACCAAGGCCTCCGTTCCTGGCTGGAGCAATTCCCTGCCTGAGACCCTCCTCTCCTGCCTGGCCACCCTGGGGCGTGCCTGGCAGTGGGAAGGAGGGGGCTTTGTGCCCACAGGGTCCTCTCCTGCCCCTAGACCTCTGCTAGAGCCCTCAGCTGCCTCAACACAGCCCCATGGAGGCCCTGCAATCTGTGCAGCTCCAGATTCATCTGGACACGGTCATCACCCTCCACACCAATGTGCAGCACCAGTCCTGAGCACCCAGACTGCTTCCAGCAGTTCCTTGGACTACCAGTGGAGGAAAGATGAGAGAATGATCCAGTCTAAACATCAAAATGTCCCCATCAGGTCAGCCTAACAGCCCAATTAATCACATCTCCATCAGCAAAGACCCCACAGGGGACCATGCAGAGGCCACCTCCTGCAGTCCCCCTGCAGCACTTAGCTGCTGGAGGAGCAACACAAGCAGAATATGCCTCTTACCCTCCAACTGCCCATAAACTTCTCTCATACCTTTATGACCCTGAAAGGCTCCAGAAGACATGTGTAAAAGCAGTATTGCCTTTTACCTTTTTCAACCCATTCTCTTCCAAGATCCATTGACTGTCCTTTGGTAGCTGCCTGAGAATTAAGAACAGAACCAGCCCAGAGCAGGGTTTCCAAGTGCTTATTTCATGCTGATTCTCAAATCTTACTCAAGAGCACTGACATTCAGGCTGAAATGTGCAGCCCCAGGCAGATGTAATTGTGCTGCAGAAATTCACCAAAAAGACAATTCACAAAAGAGACAACCATGGAGATTGCGTTTATTATTATCAGAACAGAGGAAAGGCTACTTTACTGATTGGTATTTACAAATCTGTTGGCAAAAACAATAATATCCAGTGTCCTTTATGAGCATGTTTTATAACCCTGGCCAGAAGCATTCACTTTTATTAGCAGCAAATGCCTATGGTTGGATTGACAGGCACAGCTGAGTGCAAGGATCAGCTCTGCAGTGGCTGCAGACAAAGCCTGACACACACACAGGCACCTGCAGCCCAAAGGGGAAGGCAGGGGCACACGGCTGCTCCAGCCCTTGGCGAGGAACAGGACAGCCCAAGCTGCTCAGTGATTCAAATCTCAGCACAGCATGGCAGAGCTGTAACCTCTGCCCATCTCTGCACTTCTGGGGCAGTAGCTCCAAATCTGAAGAACAAGTTGCTCACCACTGCAGAAGGACAGAGCAAGCTGACAGCATCAAAGCTTGAGGATGGGTGTGTATGGGAAACAGATGCTGGCACATTTCAGGGCTGTGTTTGACAGAGCTCATCTTGACAAGGGAGCAATGATTTCCTGGCCCACAGGACCACAGAATCATCTGGTATGAGGAACCTTTATTCAGCTGGACACAAATTGGAGTTCATTCAAATGCATCTGAACACAGGCTCTGGGAACCCTCTCACACAGAGCCCCAAGCAAGCCACCAGGCTTGGGGCACTCCATGCCTATGGCACCTCATGCCCATACTGGTACCAGTTCAGTCTCTAAACCTCATTGTTGGCAAGGCTCAGCTCCCCACTGCAGTCTGGAGAGGATGATCCCATGTCCCCACTGGAAAGGAAGGGGGATGCAGAAACACAAATGCAGCCTTGGATGGTACTGACAGACTTAGCACTGCATCAATAACCCCAAAACACACCTTTTTGCAGCAGACCTGCCTCCAGCAAGGGAAACACCTCAAAGGAAGAGCATAGGTGCCACAGCTGACTAAAGGCAATACCAGCATTTCTTAAGCACGCAGCACTGCTGCTGCTCTGCCTAGAAGGGAGTATCTGAGCACAGCAGCACTTCTGACAGTTGGGGGCTTTCTTTAGACCTGGATTGAACCAGAAGGGTGGGCCAAACTGGTATTTAGCTCCTGGCAGAGTGGTCTGGGAAGGATCTGGTACCAGGAAGGGGGGTGTGTGAGGAGCTGGAGGTGTGAAGGCTACTCTGAGCATGGGCTCAGGTGCTCCTCAGCAAAGCTGATGACAGCTCATGCTGTCCATAGCAAAAAAGAGCTGCAAGGCCACTGGGGTCACAGAAGATATGGCCCTCATTAAGAGGATGCCAAAGTGATTGCTTACCTGTTTGTTGTCAGGTGTGTGGCCTTGCTGTTGTGCCCAGTACTGTGGTGTGGGTGGGCACTCAGCACAGGGCTGGTCTCGCTGCTACACAGCTCTACAGTTCTTGAACTTTCACACCTTCACAGCCCTCTACCAACAGCATCGTGGGGTGTCACAACAGCCCTGACACCTCCAGCCAACAGTCTGCAGAGGTGAACCAGGCTGTGCCCATGGTAGTAGGATTATTCCTGATGAGGCAATGTCTTCCCTAGGACCAGCTCATGCCACAGCACAGGAGTGAAGTTCTCCTACCTGAAGCCAATTCTGCCTCTAGAAGGGGAATGGAGAGTCTCACTGCCCCATGTAGCAGTTCCTCACACGTCACGGCCCTTGCACTGAGCAACCCATCTTGTGGCTTTTGGGAAGAGGATTGCCCCTCTCTGACACACACACTGGAAGGCCAGGAACTGCTAAACCTGACCTGGCCCAAGGATTTCCTGGTGCTGACAGAACCAAGCTTTCCAGAAATGTCCAGTCCTTGTGGTCACATATTGGGAGATGCTCAAGGGCTAACCCAGGGTGTGACAAAAGGACAATGGAAGAAACCTACGTGGAGGGGAGAAGACTTAAGGTATCTAGCAACTCCGCAGAGCAACATCGTGCACCCTGGGGCCAGTGGCTCAAACCAGCCCTTTGATGAAGCTCGTGTCCAAGTGCACGATCAGCATGCGGAGAAAGGACATTTCCTTGCGCGTGTTCTCAAAGATGATGCGAGGGTCATCGGACTGGCAGCGCAGGCAGTTGGGGGCCATCACCATGGCCAGGTTATTCACATCCATCTTTGTCCTGCCCACGTTTGATGGCTGAGCAAAGATCTGCAGGTAGCAAGAACACATTCAGAGCAGTGGAAAAGGGAAATGAAGTCCAAACACATGGCCCAAGAAAAGGTGCAAGGAGAGCGGATACAGAGCCTGCCTTAAGGACAGTGCCCCAGGAGCCACATGTCCACAGGGAAGAGCACTGTGCTCTGACACAACCAACAAAGCAGCAGCCTTGGCAGACAGGAAACCAACCCCAGGATCTACAAGATCAGGGAGGGTTTATTGCTCCCATAAGGGACAGGGCCACCGAATGCCCCTCCGCCAATTCCATCTTAAATACAAATAAGAGGGGTAGAACCATGCCAATGGCCCCACCACAGCTGAGCTGTCCCACTAACAGTGCCTCAGTGCAGGGCTGTAGGGCTGCCTACCTGCAGGAAGTGTATGAGGTAACACAGCACCAGCCTGTTGAGCTCTGGCAGAAGCTGCACCACAGCCACAGCAGCATCAGGGTTCTCATAGTTGCTGATACACTCTTTGTAGAACTGCTGGGGAATCACAGGCTCCTCCAGCTCCCGATACCAGAGCTTGAGGAGAGAGGCTAGGCAGAAAGCAGGTGCATGAGAACAGCTCTGGTCACTTCCCCACCCCCTTCAGGGGCAACCTTGGCAGTGAGACAGATGGCAGAGAAGGGATTTCTGTGCTTGTGCTGCTTCACCTTAATTCAGTCTTGGCTCTGAAATGCTCAGGCACCCAAATGGCCCAGTTAGTGGGAAATGCTGGCTGCTACCTACCGGCTCCTCCAGGAAGCAGCTCTGGGGCTGCCTAAAGAAGAGGACAAGGAGACCTGAAGGACTCCCACCACTCTGCCCAGCTTGCACAGCATTACTGCATCAGAGCCAGAGGTTCCTCCCCACTCCCAGTGTTTCCTCTATGGGCAGTGTTTGGAAAGGCAGTGAAAAGACACAGAACAAAACCCCAGTCAGTGCAGACAGCCTGTGTACACATTCCCAAGCAGCAGCACACCCTCTGAGCTGCTCCTGCACCTGCCCCTCCACACTGCACCATGGCTGAGACTGCAGCAGCACACTTGCCACACTCCTGTACCTGGTATGTTGGGGTCACTGAGACTGCTTGGGATTCTCCACTGATCCACCTGCAATTTCAATGCATTGACTTCATCTATGTCACCAGGTATCCTGCAGGGAGACAGAAAAGGTCCTTTTGAGAGCGAGTGTGCTTGGTGGGGGCAGCTGGCCAGCAAAGCATAGCTCCAAAGCTGCTTCTGGGACCTCAGGGAGAAGGGAGCAGGGAGAAGAACTCAGGCACACAGCAGCAGCTCCTCAGAGAGAAGGGGGTGTCTATTTTTATACACAGTCTTATAGTGGGGGGTCCCACTAGCTCAGATATCGACTATCACTGTCCTCAGGAGTGATTATTTTCTATAACCAGACTTCTTTGCAGCCTGTTCAGACCAAAGATGGGCAGCATCTCTAGCTAAATATATATATATATACACACATCCATCTATCTGTCAAAAAATACACCCTTACAAGGCAAAGTTGAGCCTTTTAACAGCTATATCAATCTTAGTTATTGAAAAACTAATTCAAATCTCAAATGCAAAACAAAACCACATATACAAAGAAAACAACAAAGAAAACCCAAACCCAAAGCAGAATCTCCCATGTTCACCACACAGATTCTGTGTCTTTCTTGACTCCACGACCAACATCAAGGCTGATGTGCTGCATTAGATGAGGTGCTCTGCTAGGACCCCAGATCTCCTCCCTCCCCTGCACTGGCCAACCACCATTGCCAATTCTGATGAAAGCTCACTGCCTTGCCTGGGGATGAGCTGTCCATGGAGCTAAATTTCACCTACAACAGTCCCCTCTGTGCTAACACAAGCAAACTGGCTAATCCTACTTCAAGAGGTGATTCCTGAACTTGGAGAAAGTTGGATTTTGTCCAGTCCAGAGCAAAGTGCAGTTCTTAGGGAAGAGGAAGCATGTAGAAGTCAACCTTGATTCCTTGGCTTTGAGGACTGAAACGTAGGTGGCTCAAAAGTAGCACAGCATCCCAAAAGCTCACCTGAAAATGCCCTCAGTCTGCTCCCCTCCCAGGGCCAGGACCTGCTGTGACAGCTGTGTCTGCACCCAGGGCAGTTTGTTCCCCGGGTACATGTCCTGCTGCCGCAGCATGATC
This sequence comes from Drymodes brunneopygia, assembly GCA_013400955.1. Taxonomy (NCBI): domain Eukaryota; kingdom Metazoa; phylum Chordata; class Aves; order Passeriformes; family Petroicidae; genus Drymodes; species Drymodes brunneopygia. Next base: position 34,775 of record VZTZ01050173.1, on the reverse strand, counting down.
TCCTCCAGGGAGCTGCCGAAGAGGGAGGGCGTGAGGATGGCATTCCTGGCATGAGTTATCTCCTCCACTGTTGGCTTGCGCAGGCCCTGGGGACACAGAAAAGCTTAGTGCAGCCATGGCACAGGCAGCCCCCAGAGAAACAGTGACCCTGGGATGGGGACAGTGAGTGACCAGCACAGACAAGGCTGACCCTGCATGTGGTCACCTCGTCAGCCTCCTGCATGGTTCTTGTTCTGCTGCCTAAAACCAGGGTGGTTCTATTCATCAGGCCCAAGAGGAGCAGAGGAGACCACTTTGGAGAGTTTGGAGTGGTTTTGCAGAGATTCTGTTGCTGTATTTTGCACAGCAAGGGTACTGCTCTGGCTGCAGCTCCACCTGCTGTGGGAGACAGGATGGAGGGGAGCACAGCAGGCACTGCTGTCTGCCAGGAAGATGGACAGCAGCCCTCTCCCACACATTCACAGGGAGATGTACTCTGAGCAAGCCTCCCCTCCTCACTTCATCTCCATTTCCCATCACTGATTCAGAGGTGACCACCAGAGTGCCCCAGGCAGCCCTCAGGCCCTGCAGCCAGGGCAGCTGCTCACCTTTTTGCCTCCAGTGATGGCCACTTTCTGGAGTTTCCGGTAGCAGTACTTGGCGTAGGTGCTGATGGGCAGACCTGGTGGGAGAGAGGAGATGAGGGGTCAGCCCACAGCACCATGCACCCCACACTGAAGCCTTTAGAGAGCTGCAGCACAGCAGCTCATCCTGGCACAGGCAGCCCCCTCGATGCACAGCCCACTGCAGCAGGGCAGGACTGCCAAAACTTGCATCGAGCACCCTGAAGCCTCCCAGTCCCGGCAGTGTCAGTGCCAGCCAGTGCTTGGGCTTGGGAAGATTCATCTCCTGAGTGAAGGCTCACAGCTCTGCACCTCCCACCCCTGCTCCTGCAGATCTCCACCTCTCGCACCTGGAGTGCACCTGCCCCATCCTGACTTCATGCATGGCACCCGTTCAGCTTTCACAGCCTGGGCACACACACACACCCGGGTCCTAGGGTTAGGAGCCTCATGGACACAGGGCCAGGTAATTACATCCTGCCAGAACACAGCCACAGAGCATACAGTCAGCATTCTGTCAGGGAAGGTTTCTGAGTGTTTGAAATCAATTGTTTATTATTCGAGAACTTCAGTTCCTTTGCTGGTGAGAGAGGAGCAGCAGAGAAAGGTGACAGAGAGGCAGCACCAGCACCAACAATGACCTCAGGACACAAGAAGAGGCGTGGGGAGGCGATGAGATCTTAGCTTCCCAAAGACCTGCAGGATGCTTCCTCATGTTCCTGCCTGCAGCCTTCTCCAAGCCAAGCTTGTACTGTGCAGCTCAGGCACACACAAAATGGGACACACCAAAGCTTGGGAACCGTACCTCAAAAACTGCTGCCATCCACAAGAGCAGCTACTCTGCTTGTGCTTGGTTCAGTGAACTCTGAAGGCAAGTGCAGCCACGATTCAAAGGGCTAATCCCCCCATGACACCAAGAGAAATGTTTGCAATGACAGAGCACTGATTGCTGAGAGAGTTCTTTCAAAAGCATTGGCCTTTTGTTCTTGTTCAAGTAAAACCCAAACTGCTCACTGAAAGCACTGAATAGATCTGCCCTATTTGATTCCCTGCCAGGCCCAAAGCTTGCAGCACAGTTCAAATACTTGTGGCTGTTGAAGTCTATATTCTGGTCAGATGCTGTGCATTTCACATCAGACTTTCACACACTCTATGGCTTAGGTATGCTGGCTGGGAGCCTGGAGGTCTTCAAACCCTCTCACTGCAGAGGGAGGACAAACTCCTCCCTAGCAGAACAATTCCCAGAGGTGGGAGATGTGTTATCCTCTCAGACAGCAGATAAGCCAAAGTCCTTGGCTGCTCTTGATGAAAGAAGCACCTCCTGCCTCCATCACTCTGCCTCACAGCTGGAGCAGAGCCTCTCCACATGGCTGGAGCCACACCAGAGGAGGCACAACAGCATTCCCATCTCCCACAGCCCATGGGAAGGAGAGCCAGTTCTAGGAGTTTCTCTCTAAGGAATATGTAAAGCAAAATATTCACTGTAAGCAAAGATCCTGCTAATCCTAGGCATGACTGACACTGGAAATATCTAAGGTTAAAAGGAAACAAACCCAATGAGCTGCCCTGCGATGCATCCCTGTTCCAAGTGACAGCTTCTGCTGTCCCATGTGAGACACACCCTGAAGTGACCGTCACCCTTCTCAGAGGGGAAGGGAGAGAAGCTGCACTGTCTCTGCATCCCAGCAATTATGAAGGAGACAGCACATTCAAAACTAATAATAATAAATATTTTTCCACACAGTAATTATACCATGAAACTCATCATCACCCTAAAAGCTTAACAATGCTTGCAAAGGAAGAGGTGTCTTGCAGGTTCTGCGTGGCTGATGTGTGGGCAGCAGTCAGACACATTTGCTTGAAACCTGTTTTGTACTTTCCCAGGGAGCTCCCTGGTCCCAGGAAAAGAGTAAAACCTACATCCAGCACTTTCTGCAGCTCCATGCTTCCATGACAACCAGGCTGCAGCCTCTGACCTAATGGGGCCTGCTGGAGTCACACATCAAGCTGACCAAATTTGAAGCAACTGAAAAAGAAACTTGCTGCATGCACAAGAGGATGGAGGAGTTACTGCCCATAGACCTGAATGGCCAAAAAAGGGGCAGGAGTCCTGAGGAACAGGGTGAGGGCACAGACCAGTGGCTCCCATGCATCCTCCCTGCTCCAGAGCAGAAGCCATCTGCCCCAACCCAAGTGCTCCTGGCTCCAGGGCATGTGCAGAGTGCGATGGGCAACATGGAGACATGGAGAGGCACACGCTGAGCTGCAGGAAGGAGCATGAGGGAGAGGAGCAAAATGTAGCTTTAGCCTCAGCTGTTCCAAACCAGCAACCTGTTCCAACCATCTGCTGCTTTGAGAATGCTCAGCTGGAGACTGACTCCTAGCACTGAGCTCATCCTGCACGCTGACATCTCCCAACATGTGGGCCAGGTCCTCCCTCCATAGTCCAGCTCCTGCCTCTTGGTGCAGGGCAGAGCAGCTTCATCTGCACCACCTGGAAAGGGCTAATCCTGAAGGCAATGCCACTTCTGTGAGCACATCATGAATCTGAGGAATCCAAGATGATCTGTTGTTATTCCCTATGGTATCACAGACGCCTCAGGAGCTCAGGAACAGATAACTCCTAACAGCCCACACAGTGAAAAAGAGTTTTCAAAGGAAAATATTTCTCCATATGCCAGCCTAGAAACACATGTGGACAGCATCTTAAAGAACCTCTCCTTTTAGAAAAAGTTAAAATCCAGACAAGATACATGCAGGAACATACTTTCTGGAGACTTGAATGCTTTCCTGCCAAAAAAGTCTTAAAAATGCAGCAAACAGCGTGGATTTAGGATCTGGCCATGGGATATTGTATTTTAGCACTAGAGAAGCTGTTGTCTGGATATTTCTCTTGGACCTCAACCTGGCACAGCCAGAGCAGGCTCTCAGACCAGGATCCCATCTCACTGCACTGTGTAGCACAGGGGCAGGTGCTCCTGAGCAGCTCAGCACCTGCCTGGCACCAGCAGTGCTGTTCTCCTGGCTTAGATCTGCCCAGGCACTCCCATTTTATAGCACTGCTTTAGCTCCTCTTTCTCACACTACCAGTGCTTCCTTCTACATCCCAACAATGCTTCTCCATCACCATTCCCTATATGGGAAATGCCATGTTCATCAGCCAGACAAGCCAGCAGCCTGCACCTGTCACCAAGAAACAGACACAGGATGTCTGAAAAATGGGTATCCCCCTTCAGAAACCTCCCAGCTAACAGCAGGTGAGCAATGCTCTAAGGCAGTGCTGTACCTGGACCATTAACCATCAACAGACAGACTTCCCTTCTTTGAATTTGTGCAATTTCTTTCTAAACCTCTTTATGCTCTGAACCTTCACACCACCCTACTTTGCTGACCCTTTGGGATTCCATCCTGTGTTTCAGGACAGAGCATTCCTGAAGCTGCTGCCCAACACCAAAACCAGGCAGCTTTCAGTTCTGCTGCTGTGGCACACACTGAGAAATTTTCTTCTTGCTTTCTCTGGGTGACCTTAAGTTTCTTTCGTCCCGTTCATCATCTCCCCTCTTCCCCCTCCAGGTCTGGCTCACATGCCAACCTTCCCTGCCACAGTCATCAGCTTTGGAGGGACCCTGGGCAGGACACTCAGAGTGGGCACAGCACAACTACAGCCAAGTGCTGCTTTGTTCTCTGTCCCTTTTCTGCAAGCTCCTGATCCTTCTCTTGGTTTCTCACCACTTCCCAGCAAAGTGTATGTGTTTCTGGAAATTCATGTACGAGCTGGAAAATGTCTTTCCCTCCTCACAATGGCTCAATTGGGGCCTCCCCCTGCACTTGCAGTCAGGGTCCTCTCCCCCATGTAAAAAAACTTTGCTTTTGGTGACACAACATTCTCTGCTGCTTGATCGCTCTGCTCACCACCCTTGCCAGATCCCTCCGCACCTTTCATTTTTATAGTCCTGAATAATTTTGTATCAACACTGAGGTGTCAGCTCAAGATTTGTCTCCTTGTATAAACCCAAAGAGCAGCTTACATTCCTGCAGGATCAGCAGAAAATCCTCCTTCTAAAAACACAGCATTTGTTCCTACTCATTATTCCTCTGCCTGTCAGCAGGTTATTCACGCATGAAAAGACCTTGCAGCACATTCATATTTCATTTGCTCACAGAGAATTAAGCTAGAAGATGAAGACTGCAGAGGTTAAGTGTGGGAAACTTCAGAATTCCTTCTTTGGGTATATGTCAGATGGTGAATGTTTACTCAGTCATGAGCTTCTGGACTGAAGGGAGTATGTGGAGAAATACTGCTTCAGGGCAACTTTTCACTGAAAGACTTACACAGATGCCTGCTTATCTCCTATTCAGTTCTGGCTGAAGTCAGTACATTTGATTTTCTTATGGATTTCTCTGCTACAGCATCCATAAGCATCTTAATATTTCAGAGCCACTAAGAAACTTCTCATAAGAGCCTTGCAGCTTCAGGGAGCTGAATGCTCCCTGCCCCTCACACATCAGGATAACAGGGCTGGTCAAACACAAGTAGGTGTTCCAGGGAAAAACCTGACCTTTCCAGCTGGCAGCAGAGAGAACCTGGCATGTTCCTGCAAGATTTCCCCTTACTCCAGGTGCAATTCTGAGGTGAGTCTCCAGGAAAAGCCCCCAGAGTTATCAGTCACCGTGAAAAAGCTGTTTTGAGTGAGCTGCCAGCCTTGCTGCCTCCTCTGCTGAACAACTCAGCCTGGTTCCTGCCAGAGCAGCCTCCTGGGCCAGAAGACAGACAGGAGAAAACAGCCTCAAGCTGTGCCAGGGGACATTTAAATTGGATAGAAGAGAAAATTTCTTAATTGCAAGGGTAATTAGGCATTGGAATGCAGGCTGCCCAGGGCAATGGTAGAACCTCCATCCCTGGAAGTATTAGAAAAATGTATGGATGTGGAACCAGGGGACATGGTTTGGTGGTGGCCTTGGCAGTGCTGTGGATAGAGTTGGACTCAATTACTTTAGAGGACTTTTCCAAGGTTAACGATTCTGTGATTCTATGAAAGGTGTGTGACCTGTCACCAGAGGCCCAGCTGAGGCCACCCAGGCACAGCTGACTTTCAGGTGCTTCATTCCGGAAACTTTATAATAAAGTTATCCTGGCATGCCTTTTTCGTAACGTTTCATATACAGACAAAAATATGTATCAGAGGCAACATAGAAAATCCTGAGTTGGAAGGGACCTACAAAGAGTCTAACTGCTGATATTTGTTTTTGTTGTTTTTGTTTTAGGTAAAAACTACATCTGTTTGCCTAAGCACACCTCCAGCACACACAATTCAGATATGTAATTGCACAGAACAGCCTACTCAGCCCACAGGCAGCACACCCTGCACACAACAATCTCCATGGAATTGTCCCATAACGATATCTTAGTCCCTCTAAGCACAAGTAAAATTACTTTTCAGAGGCTCAGAATGGCCTGAGCTCTCCTGGGCCTGAATAGGAAAGAAAAAATCCCCCGTATTCCTACCAGAAATAGAATCCTTCTGTGCAACTGCAGGTCTCTGCTCTGAATCCCACCAGAGACAGAGGAACAATGAACACTGCCAGTGCAGGAGCTTCAGCCCAGGGCTGTCCTCAGCCCTTGCCCTGACTTGCAGCTGCCTCACGACACAGCAATGACACAGCAATGACACAGGGAAGCCACCACAGGGAGCAGCTGGCTGCTGGTGTCAGGGAGGGCTCAGGAATGCAGGAAGCTGGACTCCAGCTCTCACAGATTAAAAACACTGAAGCCACTTGATATAAACTGCTGCCTGAGAGGAAGTCACAGGGCTAACTCAAGTTTCCTGAAAGCAATATAAAAAATATTGAATGGCCTTCGTCTAGCAAGACTTTAGCCAGATGAAGTGTTATCCTCCAGCCAGCAGTTAGACTGAGTCTGGAGGAATGCACGAGCTCTTGTTCATTCAACACAGATGCCAGGGCAAGCCCTGGGCTTCAGAGCTCAGAAAGTGCGAGCAAGGGAAGCCAATTCTGCAGAGAAAAAGGCAGAGTCCTTTGCCAGGTACCAGCACCCTCCCTGAAGAGCCTCAGGTTAGGCAGTGATTTACAAAATCCATTCATACAACTGAGACAGGTTCTTTTCCACACACTGGCTCATATGGCTGCTAGCACCAGAATGTGCTCCAGGAAACTCTGTGGCATGCACAGATCAGCTGAATTACAGTCCCAGGTCTGCATCCAAATTAAAATCCCTCACACAACTCACACAGCTGTGACTGAAAGGGCCCCCACCTGTCCCAAAAGCAGCTCAGCTGCCACCCACACAGCTGATCCATGTTCTGGTCTAACCAGAGCCTCCCATCAGACAAGTTTTCCCAAATCCAAGTCTCTGTACTTAAATAAATGGTCTGATTTTCAGCAGAGCTCAGCATTGCTGCCTGCCTGAAGTCAGTGCAGATCTCTCTCTTGGCTCCCTGTGCCTCTACCTACCTTCATCCTCTGTGTTTTGTTTCCTCTTTTTCCTGGATTTTGTGATCTTCTTGTTTTTCAGATCCACAAGCTCCTTGATGCGCTGGGCAACTGAAAATTCAGAAGAGGGTCTGGATTAATAATGTGGTGTACTCAAATACCAAAGCCCAGAACTGGCAGCCAGCCTGACTCCAGCTTGAGAAGCTCTGCCTGGGGAAAGGTCCTGCACCATAGCCAGCTCCCAGTGAACCTGAATGAGTGGCCTGGAACATCATCCAGCTTCTCAAAATGGCCAAACAGTTGAAAAGTTCATACCTAAATAAAATTGCTGCCTAAATACCAACAAAAGCACCATCTTCTCAGTATCTCAGAGTATTCCTTCTTGCTGCCTGCATTCTGGGCAAAGCACAGCTGGAGGGAATGGTTTTGGACAGAAGGGACAAGGGCTGAGGATCTTTATAAAACCCAAACTAGTGCTGCACACCTGGCAGTTCAGTGAAGAAATCCCATACTAAAGCTACAATCACAAAACCAAAGACAAATATTGCCAATGTAGCATCTGCCCCTTGGTCCAACATCTGCCATGAGCAGGGGCAGTGGGGTGCTGAGACAGAACTCCTGCAGCCAACCTGGAGACTTTGGGGGGCTTCAAACACAGCTTGAAGTCCTCAGAGATTAAGGGGAAAATAGGTGCTCTGGTTTCTGGCCTGAGATTGGACAAGACACAGTGAGTGCTGCTGAAATAGTGACAAATAAGCCAATAAAAAACAGTTAATACTCTCCAGGCTGGCACTTAGCTTTTCTTTTCTTTTTTTTTTTTTTCCCTCCACAGGATGCTATAGCAATTTAAAATTGGGGTAATAACAGAGTATAAGCTGGACTAGTCCCCAAACTTCTGAAAGGCAGATAAATTGCATCTCTTCACACTAAAAGCCTGTGTTCTTCAGGATCCCCAAACAGTCAAGGCCTGTTCTCAGCGTTTGCAATGGCTCCCTCAAAAAGTTAGATATTAACAATCCTTTTTTTTGCCAGTTTTAAGGAACTTAGAAGTAAATGATGTCATCAGAGAACCCAGAAAAGCTCTGCCTTTGACAGGTTGACATCAGCTCATTTCAGTGCTGGTGGGTGAGGTGAGCACAGTCTGGAGCTCCCATTTCTTTGCCAGACACAAGCTGGTGGCAGCTTCATCCCCCCAATGAAAGGTGAACTCAGACAACACACTGGGCTCTCACTGACAGAGCTCATAGCACTAGCCAAAAGGTGGTTTTTACTTTTAAAACCCAGCCAACCCTGACTGTGTGGCACACCCCACCAAGATGCTGCTGCGTACAGAGGAGGTGCACGAGGCACTTACTGTTCTCATCATTGTCCAGGTGGCGATAAATGTACCCTTCCAGGTAAGACTGAAATTTGGGTGATGGGGAGAAAAAGGCCAGACTGATGGCCATGAGCTCCCAGCCCCAGGCCAGGCTTCGGTAGCACATGTTGTCAGTTGTCTGCCGGATCAGCTGGATGTAGAGCTCGTCCCGTAAGCCCTGCATGCTCCAGCACTTGGTGACAGTGACCAACGCCACGTGATTGCGGTCCATGCGAGTCTGGCGATCTCCCATGTAGCTCTGCACCAGTTTGAACATCTCACATGCCTCTTTTTTGATGGTCCTGTTGCTGGTTATGAGCATGGGCTTTTTGATGGAGCCGCCGTTCCAGGACAGCATGTTGGAGATGGAGATCCTCCGGCGGAAGATGCCCTGCGTGTGCATGTTCAGGTTTTTGGAGGCCCAGTCTGCCATGCTGCTCTGGGAGATGGGTTTCCGTAGGGTGCTGTAAGGGAAATGGCATCCCACACAGCCACCACCCTGGCCACTGCCCTCCTGCTTGGGCTCCAGCTCTATGGCCTCAGGCTGCAAAGGAGAACAGACATGTTAAAAGCAGCTTAGGGAACTCCTTACCCAGCTAGGAAAATTATCCAGAGAGACAGGAAGCTACCAGCAACTGCACAGTGGTGAGTCTGTACAAGTATGATTTGGTGTAGAATTGAGGGATGACACTTGTAGTTCTGCAAGAGCCTGGCTGGCACATTAGGAGCCATTAGAAAAAGGAGAGAAAGAAGAGGAATTGCTGTCATGTGGAGACACAAATCCTGACATCTGTGTCCCGTACCCACCGACTCAGACCATCCCAGGGAACAAAGTACGGATAAGGGAAGGGTTACCCACAAAAACATGAGTGACAGTAACATGACCAGGCAAGCACATTTACCCAAAAAACAGAGCTACCCACAGTGTTGAGGGCTTGCTGGACATGAGCCCCATCCCACAATTCTCCTTCCTCTCAAACCACTGGCCTCAAATAGGGTTTCCACCTGCAAAGCTGTGAAGCTTTATGACCTGTTTGCTATTCCACATGAACAGACATGTCTTGCCTGAAGCACACCCCTGGAACTAAACCCCACCAGGAACAGGCTCTGCATGATGAGTCTAGCAAGTCCAGCAAAAAAAAAAAAATTTTAACATGGCCCAGATGGGGAGATACCTGAGAAGAATGGCGTGTAGCACCCGATGAAGCCAAGCTTGTCTGGCTGGTCACATTCTTTTCTAAAGAATCTATTTTCTCAAAAGTTCTCTTCTGCCTCATTGTGTCCTGTGGAGCAGCCACACTGCTGGGAAAGGCTTCCCTAATCTCCTGGTCCTGCCTGTACAGAGATCTGTTGCTGGCTGAGACATCATCCCTGGAGCTCCGGCTGATGCATTTTTTCAAGTGGTCAGACTGAAACCTGACTTTGCTGCTCTCTGCTGGGATGCCACTCTCCAGGCTCTCAGCATCCAGGCTGGCTTTGCTTCCCCTGCAAGCTGCTGACCTGCCCACCACAGCACGCATCTCAGCAATCACTTTATCATTCAGAGCTGTGAGCTCACTGCTGCTGCCCACAGAGCCAGGTCTTGCTTGACCTGTTCCTTGCCTCCTTCCTTTCCTTTTTCTCAAGCTTGGAGAGGGGCCAGTTGAATAACCAGAATCCTGATGGCTTATACCAGTTGGGTACTCCTGTGTCTGCAGGCTGTTCTGCCGACTGTGGTGGAGCTCCATGTTCTTGAGAACATTGGCTTCCAAGATCCTCCAAGACTGCTTGAAGCTGTCCTTTGAAGCAAGCTGACCAGGCAGTTTAGTGGAGGTATCAGTTGTTGCAGCAGGAGAGTGGGAGAGTTTGGCAGATGGGTCAACATTGACCATATGTTTTATGTATTCTCTGCCAGCTGGGCTGTATTCAGTGGAAGAGGGACTTCTTGCATGCTTCTTTGCAGCTTGTTGTTGCATGCTGGGATGTTGCAATAATTTGGTTGGTTGCAGCTGCTTTTTTAAGCTATTGCTTGGTGACCTTGGTGGAGACATCCCACTCACACCAAGGCTTTCAGTGTCCATATCCACTGGTGGCTCATCGTAAATTGGCGACTCTAAAGAAGGCTCATCGTATATAGGAGCAGGGGAGGCATAGGTGGGGGATGCAGGCTGGGGGGTTCCTGTCCTGCTCCTTGGAGGTGTTTGACAAGTAGGACCATTCATCAGCACCAGGCAAAACCCACCACTCTCTGTCTTTTTGATCTGCATAGACTGCTTCATTTCTCCAGCTGGCATTTGTTTTGTGGCTCCGGGACTCTGGGACATGGACTGAGGCTGAGCATATATAGCTGGTTTGGGAAGAGATTTGGGGCTGCTGGGCTTTGGAGCACCCTGCAGCTGAAGAGAACTGTTTGAAAAGTTCTGTATCTGCCTCAAACTGTTCACTTTGACCAACATGGCTGCTTTCGTGCCTGGCAGAGGCTGCCAGTGGGTAGGAGTCTCCCTAACAGAAGAGAGATATAAATACAAACAATTATTTAAGAATTATATTTACTGAAGTACCTTCTACATCTACCCAAATATCAAATTGTTAGTCTCAAAGTGCCTGAAGGTTCCTCCATCAGTTATATCAGCAAGTCATTTTTTCCTGGAGAGCCCCCTTGCAAAAACAGAAAAACATTGTTATTACTCACATAATAAACTTCTAAATCATGAAGAGCAGAACAATGAGATAAAACAACTTCGTGCTACTATAATCTCTCTGGTATCAGCAGCACTGACACAGAACACAACCTACACTTCTCAAGGCTCAGCAGATAGCATGGCACCCAGAACAACCAGCTGAAGACCAGCAAGCTATTCTGGAACATAAACTTCAAGCATTAAATTGGAAAACAATCCCAACAATCCCTTCAAATTACCCAACTATGATGACAGTCTTTCCAGACCATGCTATTTTTTAAATTTCAGTTTCCAGATATGCATTTATTTTTTAGAAAAACCAATGACGTCTATGGGAGGTATATGGGGGTGGCCATCCTCCATTCACAACTTACATCCCCACACAACCTGCCAAGCCACCACCCAATCTTGTCCTGATGCACTCGGATCTGGTTCCCTTGGCCCTGCTCAGCTCTCTTGGCTGTGAAACCCTCCTCTGCTGGGACTATCTCCTGACCTGTGGTGGTATTTGGGATCCACCACAACCCAACATGCCCGCTGCAACACCCCAGCTCCCAGGGTACATTCTACAGTGCAACAACAACAACAACAACCTGCTGTCAGACTGTGGCCACAGCCAGTCTGTGTTTGTGAGCTCTGAGGAAAAGGGAATGGAAAGGATATTAAACCAGCTGAGCTTCCAGGCTTTCCAAGGCATCACAGTCCCCAGGAAGGTCCACTTGAATCTGACACTATATTGTGCCCCACCTCTAGGTATGTGCTACTGGCCATCACTGGGTAAGACCCAAGGGAACACTGCATGTGCTCCTTCTGAGACAGAAGATGATCCCCTAACACCTTCATAGCCATTTTGCCCTGTTTGCACCTTGACCTTGCTCCCCACTCCACATTGCTGACCTGTCCTCTATGGCCTCAGTGCTGGCAGACACACTCACCTCTGCTACATGTCCAGAGCAGCCTCCCACCAGTGTTAGGCTCTCTTGTGCCTTCTCTGCCAAACCCCAAGATATCTGGACACCCCAGCCCTCTTGCTCTCTGCCCCTGCTCTCCAGAGCCCCTCTCACTTGGCCAGGTGCCAGCCTCCTCCTTCAGCATGGCTTCCCTGCTGTATTCTGCCTGTTCTTCCCCCATGGTTACCTTGCTAGTGCATCTGCACAGCCCCTGCTCTCCCGACACCACAGCCCAAGATGATACACCTGCCCCATATCACTGTGAGTGTCCCATTCCACCTGGTCCGGTCCAGTCACCTTCCCCACATCCTCTGTCCCACACCTAGTGTTTCACATCTGTTCCCAATGACTGCCCTCCTAAAGGGGTGGCATGCTCCTTCCCCCTCCACTGCGCACCATATTTTTGGCAAAACCAGCTCTCTGTTGGCAACGTGTCACTGTGACCCCACCTCCCCACAATGGCAGTGGGAGTGGCACAGGCATGGCTGGCACTGCCGTGCCATGGGTGCGGTGCCTGACCCCTGGCCAGGGTCCAAAGGCCTCACCACACTCTGACTGCACTTGCTGCACCTCTGCCTTGGCAGGGCTGGCTCCTTGCCCACAACAGAGTCCGTGCAGCTCTCTTGTGCAACCACCCAGGTGGGACCAGAGAAGGTTGAGGAAGGGCTGCCTTCCTCTGCTTTGCACTCTGGGGCTCCTTCTTGCTCTGGGACCTCCTAAATATCTCCCACTGAAGCAGTGAAGATTTTACTGTAAGAGAGCTCCTGAAATTACTGTAGGATGGTGATGCCACTGCCATGAGGAAGGGCTGTCTCCCAGCCTCCACCTTCCTTCTACTCACAGCACTGCAGCCCAGTGCTGACCTAAGCCCTACGCCAGGAGCAGCTTGGGAGACACTGATGGCTTTGGGATTGGCCTCCCTCCATCTGCCCAAGTCACCATCAAGCACAGCCCCTGCTCTCAGTCAAACAAAATAGCATCATGTTATTGGTCTTTTATTTCAGGCTTGATGTGATGAAATAAGTGTGCCCAGAAGCTCTGTCCCTGCAGCCCCACCTCCTGTCCTGGCTGAAGCTGCAAGACATCAGCAGATGAGCAAGCGGGAAAAGAAGGAGCCAGACCAGACGGACTGACCCACAGCAGCCTGATCCCTTGCACAGGAGCTATGCCATCCCAACAAATCCTGCTGCAAGTTTTGGCAAGAGTTCTCATCACTGCATGACATTCCTGCCTGTCCCTTCTCCTTCTCTTTTAGCACCCAGAGCAATGATTATCTTTTGATGTGTATTTTTATGGTGTCTCGCACAAAGATGGCCTGGCCCAAGCCGGGGACATTCAGGCAGTGGTGACAGCAGAAAGCTGGACCCCAAGAAGAGGAGGGCACACAGCAGTGATCGGGGGCCTGGCAGTACTTTGTCTCAGTGCTGCACCCTCCTCGGGCAGCTCGGTTCCCAGCCTGCCTGACAGGGCCTGTCTGGCAGCTAAATTCACCCATTGGATATAAACACAGAAGACTGAAGCTCTTCCCCTACCTGGCAGGATCTCTCCTCTTGTCCCCCACGCTGTCCCACTTGCCCTTCTCCATCTCCTGCAGGACGGCCATTTGGGTGGGGGTGCTCCTGCCCCCGCTGCCGGTGCTGCCCCGGTGCTCCCGGCCACAGCAGTCGGGCTGGGAGCTGCCCTTCATGGCCTGGAGCTGTGCCAAGGGCACGATGTCACAGCCCTGGGGCCGGTGCCACACTGTCTGCTTCGTGATGGCATTGTAGTAGTAGAAGCGGTTGTTGTTCTGGTCGAAGAGCTCCCACCACTGCTTCTGGTCCGACTGGCGCACCTTCAGGTTGGGAGGGGGCTCCCAGCTGCACTCCCCTGTGCTCAGGTTCACGTACATCCGCTCCTGGGAGCGCGGCTCGATGATCTCCACCCAGTCTGAGCTGCAGGGACACAAGAGCCACATTAGCCCAGGACAGAGGCACAAAGCAAACAGGTTGTCTGAGAGTCGCACAGAGCTGCTGCCACTGGGCCAGGCAGCCTTCCTGCAGATCAAAGCATTGCTTGGGGCTATTCCGCAATCTAATGATTCATCCCCCCCTCGCAGGATGGGGAAATCTGCAACAGAAGGGAGATCAAGGGACAGAAAACATCCCTGTTTTCCAGGCTTTGAGACAAAACACAAAGCACTTGCTGGACGGGCACTCTGAGCAAGAAGAGACCCAGTGGACACCAGGGGACTTTTCAAACTAACACTAAAGGAAACTGCACCTGAGGGCAGGAGGAGCAGTAAAATCCACTCCCATTAAAAAAATCTTGCCAATGCAGACTGGGCACAGCTCTTCACGGGAGAGCTAAGGTAAGCACAGGCTCCCGCAATGTTTCTGTTGGAGACACAGAGGCCTAACTGCTGCTTCCTTGGAGGCCAAGGGCCTCTCACTTCTCTGTGTCACCAAATTGTCATTGAGGGTGAGCACCTTGGACTGTGTTATGGTTTGAGACCGGCTGTGGCCACTGCAGCCTCAGCAGAAGGCAAAAGACATGTCAAAAAGCATTCAGCATCAAGAAGTTTATAGGTGCTTCCCTTTGCTCTTTGCAATGATCCACAGGCTGGCCAGGACACACATCTGGCAGGTGGCCTCTCCTGCCTATCTGCCCCAGCCAGCCCAGGGGTTTCACATGCTGAGGAGCAAAGTCATCTGTGGAGCTTGAGCCCCAGGCCATAGCAGAGAAGTGAGCTGGCTTCCTCAGGCTATGGGACCTGCCTCAGCACTCTGTCCAGCCCCAAGGCTGCTGTCATGGCACACCGTGGGTCTCTCCTGCCACCATGGCTGGAGTTTTCATTTTGCAGGTCAGAGCACAAACCCAAAACTCCAGTACTTAAACAGCCTCCACAAAGCTCTGCTTTGCCCCAGACGCAGTGGCACCTCCTAAGTTCAATGAAAGCTTCAGCAGAGCTATTTTTCCTTTTAAGGGCTGAGCATTTAAGAACAAGTTGCAAGAAAAAAAAAAACCTGGCAGTTTTCATCCCCTCTCCTTCCAAAATGTGCTGCATGCATCCACAGCTGCATCCAAACTGCAGCTGCTAAAGGGCAGGCAGCTGTGGGGGGAAGACTGGTGCCAGCTGGATGGTCCCTGCCCAGGGGACACGAGGTGCCCTGGCAGGGAGCTGAGACCTGGCACAGCTTGGTGCTGGCCTCCTACCTGCACAGCCTCAGGCTGCATCAATGCCAGGACACATGGTCAGGTCTGTGGCTGGATTGGGACCGATACCAGCACCATAGCACCTGACAGTGACTGCATCCCATCTCAACATGTTCATCACTAGACTTGGTCCCCAACAGACAGGATTTACATGGGAAAATTTCAATTTTATCAATATCCTAGAGAGGAAATATTTCACAGTTGCTTAGGTGAAGGCATTACAGCACAACCTGCCAGTTCAGCAATAAATGACAGCCATGGCTGGGATGCATCCTGCCTACCCTTCCACCCTTGATGCTCTCCCACATTAGGCTCAGCCCCAGGGAGGCAGCCTAACCCTAACCCTAACCTTCCCATCGCCCCCATGGCAATGCCCCTCGTTTCAGGGAGGATTTGTACAAGCACGGCTCAGTGATGATCACCATGGTCATCCCACCTGTAGAGGGTCTCACCAAAGAAGGCAGTAGGACATGTGCAAGGTCAGATGCACCAGCCACATCCTTCCAGGAGTGTAAATCTCTGCAGACAGGTACCCAAGGTCATAGATCTACTTTCTCCATGTCTTCTTGGGACACACCAAGCTAAGACAAATGATGCCAGTTGAAGCAGACCTATGCTTCATCCTCTTCTGACAGTGCGTGCAGGCACCAAGTCATTCAGGATCTGCCCACAATGGCACTCAAAGCAGTTGAGAGCCTCTCAGCATGAATGAAACTAAAACCAGGCCAGGGCTGTTTGTGTTTTTATGAGGGGGATGCATACAAACAAAACAAAAGGATAGAGATGAAACCTATGAGTCTCCTGCCTTCTCAATGGGCCCCAGCACCACTTAGCACCACCTGCTGATCGAAACCCTGGTCAGTGAGATTCAGAGAGCTGAACATGGCTCCATAGACCTGTAAGACCCCCACACCTCTTGGCAGCTGCTGAACAGAAGTAAACTGGACCCCAGTAGGGTGACGTTTCCCAATGTCCTGACAAAGCTGCACCCCGGGTGAAAGCATCGTGCTCTTAAGCTGCAGGAATGAGGTGAAGAAGCTGCACCTACCAAAATGAGGTAGGGCAAGAGCTCAGAGCACTGGAGGAGCAGAACACATCAAGTACTCTCCCTGGGTCAAAGCAAGGAACGTCACCTCAATGACATCCCTGCTATTTCAAGGACACAGCAGCACCCACTGCCCTGCCATTCTATAATTATTGACACAGGTCTTGATTTATCCAGCTTGCTGCCCAGCTGCTCCAGGACTGAGATTTACTCTTCACTGCCTCCGGTGTCACCACTATCGATTTCAGGGATTCCTCCCAGCATTGCCACAAAGCCCTTGCAGCCAGGGGCCAGCAGCTGCTGTCCCAGACAGCTGATGCCAAGGAAAGCAGTCTGGGAACAGGAGGCTCCACAATCAGAGGCTGTTCCAGAAAAGCTGCACCATCACGTAAACACAGCAATTGCTGCAGCACCTTGGGAGCAACCCATGCCCTGAGCATCGTGCAAGGAACAGGATTCAGCTGTGAGTGATCTTGGTCATTTCTGTACAGGGATCACCCTGGACTCAGTGACACAATGCCAGGCACTGCACAGGCACAAACACACTGCACTGCAGCACAGCTTCCCCACACAGGAGAGCAAAAGAACAATCATCCTTGTACCATCTTCACTGAAGGGAAGGGAGAGCCCACAGCAGCCAGAACAGAATAAAGTAAATAGCCAACTCCCAAGGCTCATTTGCATCATGCACAGGGATGTTTGTTTGCTGCAGAAGGGAGCACTGAGCAGTGACAAGAAAACATTGACAGAGATTTCTGAACAGGGTCACTGTCAGGGTGAAGACAGGGAAGACAGGAACAGAAAAGAAACTTCCAGAACCAGCAAAGGGAAACCCATCAACCTCAGGACTGAATGGCCACCACAGTGAGAGCGTGCAGGGTTGGGGACTTAAGGATCTCTCAAGACACCCACCTCTGATCTAAAATAACTCTACCAGACCATAAAAAAACATGACAACTTTAGCTTTTCTAAAGGCAGCACATGAGCCAGCAGTGGTCAGGAACGGGAGCAGACTGAGACTGTAATTACAGGGTGGAGAACCTGCACACCCAGGCCATGCACAACCCAGTGTCACCCCAGGTGCCAGCTGAGGATGCCCTAAAAAACAGCCAGATCACAGAGCATAATGCTTTCAAGCACCACTCAGCAAAGCTACATATCTGAGGCAGCTACATTCCTAGAAGTGTGACATTAGCAAAATAATGGCCCTCTGACTCTGTTCATTTGAAGGGCTGCCAGTCATTTATGAGCTGAAAAACAGGGTCCCTTGAAAACTCATGCACAACACAGCCACAGACAGCAAGGGACCAGGCAATTTCTCAGACAGCAGAGTCTACAAAACAAATATAACAGTGTTTCATCACAACTTTTTTAGGCTGATTCGTTCTTCAGCAAATCTCTCCAGCTGCAGCTGTCTCTGCCAACTCCGTTGAAAAAACCATGAAGGGACAAACGAAGTAAAGCTCTTGAAAGTATTAACTGCCCAAGCTTGTTCTGTGTGACTCAAGTTAACCACTACAATGCCAGGCTGGCAGAGGAATTCGGTTGCAAGTCAAAGGCAAAGAATAGGAGCAGGTTGGCAGCAAGTCAAAAGAAAAACTGTCTGCAAACAAACAACTCTGTCCTGTGCTGAGAGCTACCATCAGGAAGCTCATCTCAACAGGACTCTGTGCACAGCAGCCACTTCAATGTCATCACTTTCTCCAGCCCAAAGCACACCAATTTCCTCTGGCAAAGAAAGAGAGGCAGTAAGTAAATAGCTGAAAATCTCAGGCACAAAGTTCATATACTCTTTATAAAGCAATAAGCAAGGAAAATTACTGTCTCATGGAAAAGAGGTCTTTCCATTTGTTTTGCCTACAGGAATTGCTGAACGACAAGAACATCAGACACAACAGTCAGGATGCTGCAAAGCCAATGCACTGGACCCAGAGCATCCTGCACCCCCAGAGCCTCCCCTCCTGCCCCCACGGAGAAGTACATGCACAGCTCTATGCACAGCTCCAGCTCTGGAAAGCTTACCTATCCCTGAGTGAATTCTCTGTTTGGGATGAAAAACACAGCCCAGGTTTGACTATTTTATATTGGTTTTCATTCTGATGTAATAAACCACAAACAAAGCTTCCTCCAAAAGGAAAGGCACACTTATTTGTCGCCCAAAACTGACATTCTTTTCTTGACTGTCTCTACAACATTACAGTGTGAGTAGGAGTCACATCCCCTGAGCTGCATTTCAGCCTCTGCTTTTGTCTGCTACACAATTGCATCTGCAAGACCAGCAGTAACTACAGTAACACCTTGAATTCCAAGTAAACAAAAGTTATGTATAGTTCCAATGCTTTGTCATTAACAAGCTCTGGCTTGATTTAATGAGAAACAAATACTGAGGTGCTTGACCTTGCCCTAAAATGCAGTGACAACTTTTTAAAAACTGAACATCTCTTCAATCTCACAGATGTAAGACTTCACAAAACTAAGTGTAATTAGTTAAAACCTCAGATTTGCCTTTGCTCTCACCATGTCACAGAAACAAAGGTGGAATTAACCAAGGGAGACCTCACTGTGGTCCTCAACACACGCATGAGAGAAAGGAGAGGAGCAGGGACCAATCTGCTCTCTCTTGTGACCAGCGACAGGACTTGAGGAAACAGCATGAAAGCTGACTCAGAGCAGGTTTAGGTTGGATATCAGGAAAAGGTTTTTCACCCAATGGGTGGCTGAGCACTGGAACAGGCTCCCCAGTCACAGCACCAAGCCTGTCTGAGCTCAAGAAGCATTTGGGCAACGCTCCCAGGCACAGGGTGGGATAACTGGGGTGCCCTGTGCAGGGCCAGGAGGTGGACTCAAGTGATCCTGATGGGTCCCATCCAACTCAGAATATTCTATGATTCCCAAGAGGCCACAAGAAGGCATTTTGTGCCAAATAACTGTGTCAGTCACCAAAGGCTCTCCAAAAGGGTCTCAGTTTATTTGAGATGCCCAAGGAAAACCAGCTGGGCTGCAGAAGGAGTTAGTCCCACATGGCACATGCTGCCCCCCCAGGAAGACTCAGCCCTTGGCAGCACCTCTGGAGGTACCACCTTGAACAGACCCTCCCGAGAAATGGGGAGAGCAGCAATAAGAGAAGGATGCAGTCACTCACTGTGGACATCACAATTACTCCCGGCTTTGGATGAACCTTTTGTGGGGCATATGCCAATTTCTTCAGCCTCTTCAAGGAGGTTGGTAGGATAAAGAATTCCCTGTTTTCACTCTATCTTTTTCTCTCAGTTAGTTACAGTAGGCCATCAATCCAGCAGGTCAGGGAGATCAGGGAAAGTGCAATATCAAAGACAGTGACATCCAAAGCTGCAAGTTTCAAGACCGCAAAAAAGACTTTCAAGTTGGTGAGGAAAGGGAGGGAGGGTTTTACAGTTCATAGCTAAACTTCAGCAGAAGAAAAGTGAACTCCCTCAAAGAGAGGAGACTGGCCTGGCAAAACAACTCCTTCCTCTGGAGGGATGAAACTGGAGAAGTGCAGCTGTGACCTGTGTGCACCCAGAACAAGAGCTGAGGACAGACTCATGACCCTGGTTCGCACCCATTGCAGCCCTTCATAGATGCTCAGGCTCAACTGAAACCATCTTAAGCAAAAGCCCACGGTTCACCTTTTCCACAGCTCTTTAAAAGGGGCCAAAAGATCTGATGATGGTATTTTTGACACAGTTCCCACTCAGAGGAGATTCATGCAGGCATGCTAATGCACTTTGGGGTTTTAAACACAGCTAAATTCAACTAGAGCCAAGAACAGTTGAGCTGCAATTTTAAATACTCCGAGTTTATCTTGTTTAAATAACCAGGAAATAAGTAAAGAAATCATGCAGACCAGAGCCTGGCCCAGATCATGTCTGTGCCATGTTCTCCCCTTGACCAAGTCAGCCTGAAATAAACACTTAAGCTACTTTACATAGCTGGAAGAATAAATATGGGTCATCTGTCTGTCCTGGTCTAAAGGAAGGGGGAGAAATGGGGGAAAAAAAGAAAGGGATTTAAAAAGAAAATTGAGACTTGACTTTCTTATAAATGGCACAAAAGAGACATCTCAGCTCAGTAGGCGGCTGCAGAGCTGGCAGCACTAGACAGGATCTCCAGAGCAAAAAAAATCCAGGAAATCCGCAGTGTGACTTCTCCCCACAATTGATTTAAAATAAGCTTATTCCTTGCACTTGGTACATGAGGAAGAACCAGCTTCCTGGCTACGATGGGGGGAAACACAGGTATTAATAGCATGAGCAAGTATCAGAAGTTAAGTCACAGCCCTGGAAGATCTTGGCTGGTTCATGAAAATATGTGTTGCCATGGCAGTAACTGCTATACATGGTAACAGTGAACAGTGGGGTGAGAACAATGCACTTTTTGATTTGGTGCCCAAAACAAGTTCCTTTTGTTTTCTCCCACCAAAACCCACACATTTATTAGCTTGTGTTCAGTCCAAAACTGAGCTTTTCACTTTCAGCAGTGGCAAGGAAGATGGCAAAAAAGAGACAAAGTCAGGAAGAAATCAAAGCAGGCACCACTCTCTGTCCTTGTGCAATGGCATGGTTGATGGACTGGGGCAGAACCCTGGACCTCATTCAACTTTGCTTTTTATTTGCTATCCACACCTAGACAGTCTTCATCTGCTAAATACTATGTACCCATTGCATTTGCCACCACCAATTTCTATGATAACAAGGGCACTTTAGCAGCAGGATACATCTGAAAGTATCTCAGCAATTTCAGATTTCAGACCCTTTGGCACTCTTGAGTAACTATTCCTTAGTTTCTTATCAGTTCCTCTATTTGCTCTAAAGCGATTTCTACTGATGTTCAATGCGAGACAACTTCTCAGACAGTTCTTCTGTAGCAAGCTTGTAGTTTACAAAGCTCCTCCACAGGAGTCAAGATGGCCAAAAATGGTTTAGATTTTTTTGTGATAGCTTTATCTTCTGTGCCTCTCCCACTTTGATCTCTTCTGCTGCCAGTTTCCAAAAGGCCTCTGATGCATTTGAAAGTTAAACATATTTGGCAGATTCTCTCCTCAAAAGTCTTAATCTGGCCTGCCTTATTTTGATTTTACATGTAATCTGCTGAAATAGATAGGGTTTTTGGTATTGTTGCTTGAATATAGCTCCCCTTTTCGGTAAACCTCCTTCTCATTCCACTGCCCTTCTTTCTCCTGCACATTTCCCCCTTTTCTTGTGGTGTAGATATCAAAAGACTATCAAAGAACTACAATGTACACAAGGAAGAAATGGGTACAGGACCAGAAGAGGACCAAATACGGCATTTACCACTTTACAGCAAACTGACCAGGTTGAAACCATCAGCTGAACCGTGGGTTACTACTGAAACAATTTCAAGGAAGATTCAGTGCCTGGATTACGACGTGAGCACCCGCAGTTCACTCCATGTCTGGAAACAACCCTGCACTTGGTATTTCCCACATGGCACCAACAGCACATGGGGGACAAGCCCAGAGCAGGTAGGACTCTGTGGCAGGGTACAACTGTGCCAGCAGATCAGCAGTGGGGGGAGAAGCAGCTGCTGGAGCAGTTGAGGGGCATAGGACCAGTGGGTGACAATATGTGAGTCAGCCACTCCAGCCAGTGCAGAGGAACCTTTCAGGCCAAGACTACACAGCAGAGTTCACCCACTGCATTCCCTGGGCCTGTATTTAATTATTCAGCTATAAAGTCTCCTCTAAGTTCTTCTCTGATTCTTCTGTGTGATTGAAAATATTTTACACCAATTCATCCTTCTAAGCTGAGCCCTGGCTGCTTGTACACAACACATTACACTGCCTCAGAGTCAGAAAAACCCAAGACAGCTGAACTCCATGTGGTTAAAGGGGATTTGCTGAGCTCAGTCTCAGCTCATCAGGCAGCATTGTGCAGGGATTTTCTTGGTATCACTAGTGATGGAGACAGTAAGCCTCATTGTTTATTTTTTCCCAGATGAATGACACAAGCAAAAATAAACAGAAAAAACAGACCTACAGAACAAAGAGGCTATCCCTGCTACAGTGCACCTGGCCCTAGGCCACAAGTTCATGATGTCCATGATGACACAAAATCTCACTACATGGAGTCTTTTCTGCCTCTGTAACAGGTTTCCAGGCAAAAAACAGCAACCTTGTTTGCCCAGCTAGGAAACAGCCCCATCTGTCACAGCCTGATGGGAGCATCACACAGCTGCAAAGTTACACACACAGGTGAACCCAGCACAGCTTTGTGTGGGGGACCCTTCCTGCTTGGCTTGTTTGGTTTTGGTAGATCATAAACCCTGCAGCTAAGGAAAACGGTTGGTTTAGAGAGGCCCAGGACTGCTCTGCTTCAGGTTGAGACAGGAACACACAGCAAGTCTGGGGAGCACAGGGTGTTCCCTGTTCATCTTCATCCCGTGTTGGAGCACTTGCCAAGAGCTTGGCTCAGGGAGCTGGGTACAAACAGGATACAAGAGGGCTAAGAAAATACACCCTCCTTGTAGAACCAGGCATCTATTTGCCTCTGGTGGCTGATGAAGATGTCAGCAAATAATTTTTTAAGAGTTCTTTATTTCAGAAGTTCCAGCACTCTGCAGCATAAGAGCCCTTGCTGGAAGTACAAAGAGACAAAAGAGCCTGAACAAAAAATTAACTCAGCATCTCCAGCACTTTGGTCTTTTAGTGTGTTTGTTACAGGACAAATTTTCTAAAGCTGATATTGTCCAACTCAAGCCCCTTCTTTCTGCCTGAAGCATGGAACGGGGGAGACCACCTCTCCTTGCCATGCCAACACTTGCCTGGGAATCACAGAGTCCTTTCCCTCTCCCATGCTTCACTGCAATCAAACAATCTGCATCTCCAGCATCCTCATTTGAAGTTTTCCAAATATGTCTTGGCTATGTGAGCTGCATAAACATAAAATGGCAGCTGACAACACACAAAGAAAAAAGCTTGGGAGAGTAGCTTGAAGACAGCTGACACCAGATACACTGGAATTTACTGGGCTACACTCAAGTAGAAATATAAAACACTTAATCCTTACAGCAGTAATTTCAAACTCTTGGAACAGTAATTAGGATGAGAGAATATATACCAAATAATGGTATTTCCATTATCCCACGAGACAAAGACCAAGTGCAAAAGATTTTTCTCTTGACCTACAGTGTCTCCTCCAGATGCATGAGCCAGATGGACCTCACAGCTGCTGCTTTAGTTAATACTTTTCCAGTCACTCCAAGAACTGACTGCTTTAAGAAACTGTCCAAAGCAGAAGATTACCCTTCCTCATGAAAAGCATCAAACCCATCAAACAGACAGCTTGCTTCAATGGATACTCACAACTGAGCTACTAAAAAGCACAAGAAATGATTTGCTCATTAAAGCTGTCTTTCCTACAAGGGAATGGCCTTCCTTGGCAAAGGCAGGAATTAACATCAAATATGTCAGTAATGACAGCAGAACTCAGAAACCCTCTATAAATCCAGCTAAAACCAAATCCCAGTGCCTGTTCCAGAATTTATTTTTATTACAAATAAGAGGCACTTCCTGAACTATTTGAATCTGCCTGGGGGACTTTTTATAGAAACACAAGCATATACACGTCACAACAAGGCACAGATAATTGCACTCCACCTGGGAAGGACTGATGGAGCCTAAATGGAACATTTCAATTTCTGATCAATCTATTTGCTGAAAGCTTGCAAGCATCTCCTCCTAATTGCATCATCTACTGAGAAAGCCACTTGGGGAGTACAGCAGGAATGGAAATACTGGAAAAGGAGACTACAGGAAGGAGGAAACACTCCTTCTCTCCTCTGAACTTCTGATTTGTTCCCATCAGAAGACTCCGATGTGTCTGAAGGCATTTTCCAAAGACCAGACTTTATCTGCATAGTCAAACACCGGAAGGATTGACTGCCCCTTAGGAGCTAGCTGATGGAAGCAGCTTTAAAAGGTTTTGGCAGTGACAGCAGACAGGACAACCACCTTGTCCTCCACAGCCCCTCTTCCAATTCTGCCAGAAGAGCTCCTAGAGGGAAACAAAGTCCTGGCTTCTCTTAAAGCCTAAACCATTTCATGCCAAGGAAACTGCCCTGGTGAGATTAGCAGCTCAGCAGCACATTCAGAGGAGTGGGGATGACAGGAGCCTGTGGCAGATGTCAGGCTGGATGATAACCTCTCCCACCTACACTGATTTCCACTGATTTCACAGAGCTAACAGACACCTTTGCTACCCCAGTACATTCACTGCCAACTGAACTACCACAACCCAGCCCATCCAGGAAAAGGCTCATCCAGCAGACAAGAGTGGGATGACCTGCCAGGGGGCTCAGGCTTGTCCTGTAGTAACAGCAAGCCACAGAGAGGATGTTTATTCATGGTCTTATTTAAGCCAGCTGAGAAGAGGGAAAACTGGGACAGGACATGTGGAGCCAGTTCAGAAGATGTGCAGGGCTCTGCACTGCACAACAGTGAGAGGCCTGGATGCCTTATCAAAACCTGAAGACCCCTCTGCTGCAAAGCCATGGCTGAGCTCAGACACACAGAGCCCATCAGAAGCTCCAGGGCAGGCTGATGAAGTGTCAAAGTTTTCACTCATTCCTAAATCCTATTTGCTAAAAAACATGGGAACTGGTATTCATACAAACACAAATTGAAGCCTGAATTAATCCAAACTAACTAAAACCAACAAACTACACTAAAATAACTCAAGATTCAATAACAAAATTAAGAGTCCTCATTGTAATCACAACAAAACACATCAATCCCTTACATTTTGTATTAATCAAATTAAAACAGCCAGCCAGAACAGCAGGTTTCCTGGAGAACAAGCACACTCAATACCATTCCCAGCCCTTCCACCCAGCTAACTTGACTTCAGCAACCTCAGTATTTCTGGGTAGGCTGGAAGATCTCCCTCTGCACCCATCCTGAGGCTGTTTAATTCAAACAGCCAAAAACATGCTGCTAGAACAGCAGGGCCAAACTGAAAAGCTTTCTTCTCTATAAGTAAAATAGCAACCAAGTAGTACCATTACTAAAGCATTTATTACCCACCAAGAAATATAGATATGACACATCTGACTTCAAAAAAAGGGTTAATGAATATGAATATTTATTAAACAGCACAGCCAGCAGAAAAAAAACAACCTACCCTCATGGGCCAAAAAGTCAGAATCCTACAGCTGTTTATGCTTTGTTACCTTCTATTACAGAAGTAATTCCATTAAAGCTGACTCTATGTAGCTTACAGTTCTTCCCACAGACCCTCAACAATGCTAATAATTCTTCCTCCATGGCTCTAAGGGGAAAAAAAATCTTTGTTCCCTGGTTTACAAAACTTTGCCTGGTTGCTGTCAGGTAGTTACCCTAATCCTGTGAAGGCAGCCCCAAAAGAATGGCAAAATGGATTTTAAAAATGCCTCAAAGCTCAGACAGCAATATAATGAAATCCACAAGATTTTCTAACCCCATAGGCAGCTCACTACAGGAATCCCAGGCTCTCCTTTCATCTTTGCACCACAGCACACCAGATTTTTCTAGAAATCAAGTAAATCAGCTGAATGGGAGGCATTTTTTTGTGTCCCTAAAGCAGGGCAACACTCAGTGAGCCCGGTTCTGCATGCCATATTACCTGTGCATGTCTCTCACAAGGATTTCTGCTGCAAATCCAGTCAGGGTCAGGCTGAAAGCAGACTTTTGCATCACAAGGATGACCATAAAATTGTCTCAGTTACAAAATGCACCAGACCGGTGGACTGAGAGCTCACTGCAGCTTATGTTATCCCAGCTAAGGCCAAGACATCTGTTTCAGCTAGGCAAACCTGTTGTGAATACAGAAGGCATGTGAACTATCTGACCAAAATCCTGGCTCCTAAATCCACTGTGATCTCAGCATACTTCCAAATAGCCTCCATCCAACTGATAGGAAGAGTTGTCTCATCAACCCAGCAAAAACCAAACTCAAACGCACTAAAGAGACAGTCAGAGAAGGATACACAGTTAAAACACAGTGAAATCCAGCACAAGAAGCTCTGTATTCCTCTGCACCAGCTAGTGGAATCTACAAGATTTTGTAAGATTTTGCAGTTTACCCCAAAATGAGGAACCTACAACCTCAATCTCCAAGCACCTTTGGCTGTTAGAAGCAGGGAAGCAGAAGCAGCTGCTGCTGGCAAAATGAGAGAATGCTGCTGTGCTCATCATTTTGCTCTGGCTGAATTCTGGTATTCAACGAGATTTGCTATCCCTTCTCAAGATGCTTCTTACAGACTAACTCAAACCATAGTCTGCTGCAGGAGATGCAGAAGGAGAAAGAAATAAAACAACTTCAAATGCAAGAGAAATAAAAAATTATTCCAAACACTTTGCATCATCAATGAAGCACTGAGCAAAATGCCAGTATAACTCTCCCCCAGCCAACGGGAACATGAGAAGCCAGCTGAAATCTGGTACCCCTGGGGAGAATCGCACTGCAGGAATTTTAAATCAGTCAAGTTTTTAATCTAGGATGAAAATAAATACTGGCAAACCAGCACAACAGCAACCGGTATCAGCAACAGCAAGGACGGTGCTTCTGCCAGGCTCTGCACTTTCCTCCTGGCAGAACCAAACTTAATTTAACCACTCCTGGCCTACGATCCCAGGCGCAGAGAGACCAGGAGGAATTCTTCCTCAATGGGGTTATTCATTGGAGCCTTAAAATCCGCCTGCGTTTGTCGGAAGCCGGATGCAGCCTGGGAAACTGGCCCGGCTACCTAGCCCTCCATTTTCACTGCAAACAGGTGATCCTGGCTCCCTATCTACTGCCAGAGGAGGACAGAACCCTCTCCTGTCACAGGGCAACAGCCACGCCCGACAGTGTTTTCCCTGGCATTTTGCAGAAGCGCTTATTTCTTAAGCTAGAAAGAGCAAGACGGGTGCACCCAGCACAGTGCCAGCGAGCCCGGCACGGAACGGGCACAAAACCACGGTGTGCTCCCGACAAGCCGCCCGTCTTTGGAGGTGCGAGGGCACCCGGCAGAGCCCGGCAGCAGCGCCGGGGAGGCGCCGGGGCCAGGCACGAGGGAGGACTCCGAGCCAGGGCCGGGCCGGCTCCGCTCAGCTCAGCCGAGCTCACGGCCGCCCAGCTCACTCGGAGACCGCGAACAGCACAGTCCCAGCCCCGACGGGAGCTGGAGCTCTGCGAGAGGGAGCTCCCCGCCCCGGACAGCCCGGTGCGGCGGGAGGCGGACCGGGACCCCCGCCCCGCACGACTCTGCCCGCTCGGCTCGGCCCGGCCCCATCTCACCTGCCCAGTCGGCTTGCCCGGCCCCGCGTCCACCCGAGCCGGGGGTGGCTCCTGGCCCAGGCCCACGGCCCCGGGGAGCGGCACCACCTCTCGCCCCTCTCCCACCGCTCAACAGGTGCGGGCGGCCTCACTCACCTCTCCGCCATGGCCGCTGTACCCGAGAGCGGGGCAGGATGTGAAACCCGATCCCGGCCCCGCCCGGGGGCGGTGCGGCCCGGCCCGGGACCCCCGGCCGCTCCCCGGGTCCCTCTGCCGGGGGCTGCTGTGCCGGGAGGNGCGGGGCGGAACGGGCCGGGACGGGCCAGGGCGGCAGTAGTGGCGGAGCCGGGTGTCGAGGGCAGCCCCTGGCGGCGGCCGCGGCCACTCCGGAACCCGACCGAGCCCGCCGAGCCCTCCTGGCGTCACGGAGCTCCGGCCCGAGGGGTGTAAACAGGGAGAGTGGAAAGCGGAGCCGGGACACCAGTTTTGGAGCCGCTGAAGCCTTATTTGAGTTACAGGTCAATGGCAAAAGTCAGCGGTCGTGACCCGTTTTGTGAGGAACACGGTGGTCAGTCAGGTCCCGTCCTGCCCTCGCCTTGGGGACCCTTTGGCAGCGCTGTTTTGCGGGCCCCGGGTGCACCCTGTGCTCGCCGCTGGATCGCCGCTGCCCCGGTGAAGGAGAACCGTGCTCTCCCGGCGCTGCCTCCCGCTGCCCTGGACACATGGGGCTTTATTGATTCTGCTCTGCCTTCTGGTACTCCCGGCATCCTCCAAGAGCGTGGATGGAAAGCGACAGGGGGGACTTGAACCAGCCTGGAGCATTGAGAGAGGAAAGTTCCTTTGCCAGTGCTGGATGCTGAGTTGTCCATGCTTTCAGGTGGGAGAGTACAGACATTTGAGCCAGCCTGAGCTGTAAGGCTGCCATGCTCTGGCTTTGCCCAGATGCGTTCTCTTTTTTGTCCCAGCAACTTTGTCTGGGCAGATTTTGCAGACTTTCTGTTTCTTCTCT
Organism: Drymodes brunneopygia; assembly: GCA_013400955.1. Lineage (NCBI taxonomy): Eukaryota > Metazoa > Chordata > Aves > Passeriformes > Petroicidae > Drymodes > Drymodes brunneopygia. The sequence continues at coordinate 6,237 of VZTZ01050173.1, read as the reverse complement.
ATTCTGAGCACGTAGTAGACTGGTCTAAGCTGTGCAGAAACATCAGTTGTGTCTCCAGCACATGCACAGATCTAGCAGCTGCATACAACCAGCACAGGTTCAGAGTCCTCAAAAACAAGCAGAGCCCTGCTCCTCAGCCAGCATGAGTAATCTGAATAAACAAGCCGTGCTCTAAAGGTCAGCCCTGCTAGATCAGCTTCTGTCAGCCACTGTTTTGGAGTATGTCATTTGGCATGGTGGCACACAAGAGCTCCTGCTATCAGTAATTGCTGCAATGTGGCACTGCTCCCAAGGAATCTTGTACGGGGTCCTGTTATTCCAGAATAGGAACAATCCCACATAGGGGCAAATTCTGGGGTTGAGCCACCCAGATTTCTCAGACCCTATAACTGGGAGGTGTGAGACTTGACAGACACTTGGTGGATTTTGCCAGTAACAGAGTGGTTTGTGGCCCATGCCACACCAGGTATCAAATGTCTGCTGCAGTAAGAAATGAGTCCGTTCAGCTTATTAATGACCTCAGGCAAGCCAATGGTCAGGGTCCCTTCCACCCAGAGCAACACTGCGCTCACTTGCAAACGGCATTTTGGCACTATTGAGAACTTGAGGGTAACTTAATCTGAAGGCAGTCCCATGAAAGTCCCATTGCATTTTTAAATAGCAAATAGAGAGACAGTGAGATCACAGCCACTGCTCTTGTGGGCTGCTCACACAGCTGCTCGGGG
>VZTZ01050172.1:0-25492 GCA_013400955.1 Drymodes brunneopygia | reverse complement strand
TACTAAGACAACAACCAATAGGAACAGGGGTGAGGGGAGGTGCTGGGGGGGGGAGCCAGGCCGGCTCGGCCAGTAGGGGGATAGGGAAGGAGGAGTCAAGGGCACATGGCCAATGGGTAACCGAGTTACACGGAACCTTCTAGAACGGTGGGAGGGAAGCAACTTGGATTGACAAACGTTCCTAGCAAATGAGAACTCAGTAAAGTCGAAAGTCATTATGACTCAGCAGAAGTTCCCTTAGACTGATGTCTCGTGGGCAGGGTCCTGAGGACAAGATCCTTCCCACCAAGGGGAGGAGTCAGGTGTCTCGGGAGGAGCCTCAACAGGGAAGGCAACTCCCACAGACCCTCACTGGCCTGGCCGCGGGACCCAGCCGGACCTGGGTGTGGTGGCTGCAGAGGGAACCCTGCCCCAGGGATGGGCCCCGCCTGCCTGCTGGGCCCACAGGCCGGGCCCGAGGGTTTGCAGGAGGCTTGCTGCCAGCTTTGCACAGCCTCAACCCAGAGTGTTCCTTTGCTGTGCTGAGAAGGATGAAAAACACCCTCGAGTTTAACCCCTGCGCAGCTCGCAGGGGATCCCTGCACACCTTACAGAGACCCCAAAATATCCCCGTGTGTGCCTCAGGAGGTCCTGGCGCAGCTGATCCCAAGGAAGGAAATGTGCCTTCAGCCCAGGGACACTCAGCATGGGCTCCCCCAGACCCTTGGGCCCCCCTGCTGGTCAGAGCAGCCCCTCCCTGCCTGGCTCCTGCCTGCCCACACCGTGGGCATCCTCGGCTGCTGCTGGACATGGAGCTCAGCCAGTGCTGGTGCCATGTGGGCTTTGCTGGGGGTACCACTTGGCCACTGGTGTAACAACTCCATTTCTTTATTTGAACATAAAACACAGGCAAATTCCTGCCCTGGCATGGAGGTGGGTAAGAGGGGAGGGCCTTCAGTGTCACTTGGAGGGCTCACCAGGAGATTTTGGGGATGGAGGAGTGGAACTTCTTGGTCTCAGCAGGTCATGGTAGGTGCTGAACGGGTTCTGTGGTCTCTGGCCATATGGGGATGGGCTGGGAGGGAGCAAAGACGATATTGAGTTCCCTATAGGGAGTGGAGGTGGCTCAGGGATTCCAGCAGGGAGTGGAGGTGGCTTGGGGAATTGTGCACGGATTGGAGGTAGCTCAGGGAAACCCATTGGGAGTGGAGGTGGCTCGGGGACACCTATGGGGAGCAGAGGTGGCACTAGGATCTTCCCAGGGATCTGCTGGTTCCTCCTAGATGGCAGCTGTTCTGGGGTCATCCACTGAGGGCTTTTGAGGGGTTTGCTCAGTCTCTCATCACTGCTGGAGGAGCTGTGTGCATTGTCTGGGCACGAGATCCAGCCACTGTCTTTCATCTGCTGTGCAGAGGCACAGGCTGGCACTTCACCAATTTGAGTTTTTGTTTAAACACAAGCACCCTTACTAAATTTACTCAATTTTGTTATGAGATAAGGATTAGAAGCAGGTAAAGCAAGTTTAAACTTTAGGGAATATAAAGTGAATTTATTAACAGACTTAAAAAAAAAAAAAGAAATAATACAAATCAGGAACCAGAACAAAACTTTTAGAACACCCTTATTACCCCCTCCCCACCTCTCCATTTCTTTCCCACTGACCATACAAAAAGACAACTCTTCGACTTTTAGTTAGTTTACCACCTCTGGAATAGTCTTTTCTCAGTTCATGTAGAGGAGAGAAGTTTTCTTTTCCTTTACCATGTTGATTCCCCATAGGAAATACAATTCTTATGATTTTCAGCCTCATAACAAGCAGCTGCCCGGAAGNTGAGGGAGAGGAGCCCGCCTGTGCCACTCTCCATCCAAGCCATGTCTGAGTCACAGGGGGCCCAGCCCAAGCCCTCTCCCGCGCCGGGCTGCGCCACGGAGCTGGCCTGGCCCAGCCCAGCAGGGCCGGCGGGGCTGAGTCAGCTTAGCCTAGGGCAACAGGGAAAGACTTTCTCAGCTAGGCTGGAGCGGAGCAGAGCCCACCTGGCTTTCCTTGTCTACAGCTGCCGTGATGAACTGAAGGCCAGTCTGGGCTCCCCCACTACCCCTCCACGCCATCTTGGTCAGCAGCCAGGCTACGGGGCTTGGCCAAACCTCACCATGTGGCGCGGAGCCAGGGAGAGCGTCATCTTCTCTCAGTAAGCCAGAAGTCTAAAAGACTTTCCTCAGATTCTCTCTTGGTTTTACGAGTTCTGGAGGCGGAAACTGTAATTCCTTCTTTGGGATATGTCATTTCCGGCTCAACCTCTTTCCTTCTGTACCAGGTACTTCAATTAAGGTTACCCCACGACAATATGTAATAAAATTTGTACATCTGGTTGTACTGGATGCCTAATAGAAATTAATGCATCATGTCTGTATTATAGAAACAGAGATCTATGTCCTTTAAGCCATAATGATGATCAATAAAAAGGAAATCTTGAAAAGTATGAAAAGGACAGAAGAAAAGATTGGCAAAAGGATGGTTTTATTGTTGCATAATTTTCTTTGAGTTAAATACCTTTTCAGATTAACAGCACAGGAGAAAAATTCTTCCAGGGGTAACAGAAAAAGAATATTTATTTGAAAAAAAAACCTCAAAAAGCTATGTTGATATTAAAAAGAAGCTTCAATATCTCTTTAGTGAGAAAGTTTTACATGATGACATATGAGCATATAGGAATCCTTATTCTATTCTTGTTAGGTCATAAACATTTTAAGAAGAGCTGTGTAAGAAGAAAATTTACTTAGCATCTCTCTATTTTGTTTTTTCAGTCTCCTATTTAATTTGAATAACTGGCTCCTGGTTCCATTTGCTCCTAAAAGTCTTGGTATTTCTTTTCAACCTTCAAATGAGTTCGTTTTGAAGTCCATGTGTTTCCCTTTAAATCTATTTACTGTTGAGTTTTCTGGTGTATTCGAAAAAGATAATTTATCCATATTTCTTCTTCTAAAAATTATTTTCTGAGGTCCTTTCTATGTTGTGATAATTTGAAAAGTGGCTTTTGCTTAAATAGTATGAAAATCATCTAGTCATTTCTGATCTCGGAGATATTTGAAACACTGACTTTGCAAATTGGCACTGTATGATAATTAGGGCATGAAGCTGTGCATTGTGTATAACTTGGCCACTTTTATCAGTATAAACTTGGAATGATTTATATCTAACACTACTAGCAGCTGGGAATTACATGCATTTGTGCTTGGAGGCAATTCCCAGCTGGTAATAGTGCTAGAAGTACTTTAGATAGAGTGGGAGGTCTTAAATTCAGTGGATTCTGATTAGTTGGATTTCAAGTTAGAATGTTATCCTGAAGTGCATAGTGGTAAATATGAGCCAGATTAAATTCTAGAAATGTCTGACAGGACCTACTGGGAAGCAATTTTTCTCCTAATCAATTAAGACAACAATGACTGAGCTTCATTAATACAGACTACTTGTCTTTCTGAAAGTCTTTTAGTGATATCTGTCACCATGGATTTCTAAAGACATTATCGAGCAATTCTTTATAAATAAGTAACAGGTTAAATTTAGTAGACAAAGTTCTTTATGATAGCCTCAAGACCTTGTTTTAGTTAGTTGCTGTAAAGAAGACTGCATGGCTAAAATAAGTATGTGATATTTTTTACTACAAGAAAGCTTTATTTTGTTTTTTTATGTTGGGATATCTGTTTAACAGACTGAGAGATTTTAAGGTATTCTTAGGCTAGAGAACCAGCAGTCTTATGTGATAAAGGTGTTTCTCCTTACTTGTTAATGACTTTTTCAGAATGAACCTGTAGGTTGGGAAAGTATTAAGTGAATTACTCCTCTGAATTAATTCAAAGGTAACCCATTACCCTTAAGCTGATTTAATTCCAAGTTGAACATCAGACTGCTGGCTTCATGAAGTGCCTGCATAATTATAAATATATTTATTGTTATGCACTATGGTACCCTGACTTCTTCATCTATAATATAGGCTGAGAACATAGGCAGTTGAACAATAATTCTACAGCAAGAAAACAAAACTTTCATAAGGATGCAAAAATCCCTCACAATCAATCTACAGTTCTTGATCTACGTGCAGTCAAATAGAGATTAAAAGATATCTGAACAACAAAAAAGAAAGGGTAGCTCCACATAGAAAAGACTATCAAGTTTCCATGCCTGATTGAAATGCTTGTCACCTCATTTTAGCTACAGAAGTAGTAGTAATTGATCAAGAAACTGCTCTTGAAAATTTTTACTGAAAGGTACTTCTACAGGACGTAAATTGATGAAGTGAGGTTGGACTGTCAAAGAACAAAGCTAAAATTCATTTAAGCCTTAATCACCAACTTTGTGTATAGTGCACCATATAATTGATGAATGATGAGGAATTGTCATGCAGATACAAATTTGGCTGCTCAGTTCATAGAATGAAACAAGAGGAGATAATATTATAAGTGGGAAATACTCAGGGTGTTAACTGGGAAAGAAGACTGATTTTATTAGGTAGTTAAGTAATATTCAATTTAAATATCTCTGACCAATGTGAACAGAAAAAAAGTCCGTTTTTTTTCTGTTAGAATTTGGGATCTTTTAAAGAAAATATGCTAACTTTTTTCACATCTAATTCAGTCTTCGGATACAAAGGCCTAAAGTAAGCAAAATAGATTTTTGAGCAAAATTGAAAAAAGTTTAAAACAATTTTAGAATTAATAGAATCAATAAATTTTTAGATAAAATGAGTCTGTAATTTCAATGCATTAGAGAAACTAATAAAAAATAAAATTTTTCTTAATCACTCGTGTGAAAAACTCTTAAGATCCAGTTTCTGATAGAAGTAGGAGAAACAAAGCAAGGCAAACATAGTTTTGTAAGTAAACTTGATCTTGTACAGTCCTACATCAGTATATTCTAAAATAATTTTTTCAAATAAACATTTTTACCTCCACATGACTGTTCTCTGTAATGTCCCAGCATTACGGTGAACACTGGCAGGAAAAAAGGTGAAGTACCTTTATGATCACTGACAGTTCATATGTCTGTTTAAGTAACATTTTAAGTACATATGTGACATTCCTTTCAAAACCACAGCTTGCCACAAAATACAGGTAAAGGCTTTACTCCACATTTACTGTTATTCCCAGTTTGTCAGTCCCATTTTTAACTTCCCCTGCTAAAATTTTACCGTCTATTTCAAGGTAATTTTTTTTGTTGAAGGTGGTGGCTTTGCCCAGCAACATACTGGGGTTAGTGATATATTTCTCTTAAGAGAAAATAAATTTAAAGAGAAATTCCAGTGGACTGAAGCTAAATACATAGCTAATTTTTCTGGGTTTTTTTTTTCTGTTTAGTTTTTATTAGCTATTAAGAAAAACCCAAGATGTGTCCCTCCATTTCCAACATCTGAATCACACACTGGAATAACTGAGATACAGGTCAGAGCCAAACAGAGGAATTGTTGTTGGATGTAGGCAGAAATATTCACAACTTCCAATCTGGATACAAACAGACATATGCAAGTTTTCTTAAACTGTATTGTGTTGGGTGTTGGAATTTGTAATTGCAGATAATAGAGTATGTAATCACAAGTAAATCTGCTCATAGGGCTTACTCCATCTTCTTGCCTCTTGTGAAATCTTACTTTGCGTTAACTGAAGCTCGGGCTTGATACTTGATCAAAATCCAAGTACCAAAAATAGGTCTATGTCAAGCAGTAGGTGCTCACTCATACAGAGAGAAGGAGATGTAAAATGTAAAAATTTACATAGGTATTTTATTGTGTGCATCCTTTTTTCTACGCACACCTGGTCACCTGTTTTGCATTGGTACCTTCCATACTGTATCTTGTGTCCCTCAGCCATGAGAAGAGAGAGGAGAAACAGAACTATCTGAATAAAATCCATCCCTGGGGGCCTTTGCTGTAAAAACTATTGAAATGTGACTACTGTAGCACTGGGAAGGAGGGATTAAGAAAGTCCGAGATGTAAAATTGTCTGGTTCCTATCATTCTCACCACAGGATAAAACAGGGAAAATTAATTTAAAATCAGTTGGAAAAAGTAATAAAAAAGGAAAAAACCCAAACATATTTAAATAAAATCTGGACTTTGAGGTACTACTTTTTAAAAAATAAAATAGTAATTCAACTAAAACATTCTATGTCCTAAAAATGTCTCTTTTTTTTGCCCGTGTTTAACCTGTGTTTTCTTAACCTGTCAGTGTGTTGTTCTAAACCTTTTTTCCCTTTTTAATGTCTATCTGCTACAATTTTATTTTGTCTTTATTTGATATTTATAGTACAATAAAAAAAGATACAAGATAATTAATTCTTACATTTCTGTGAATATGATGCTCCTTGGAAAGAAACAAAAAACACTAACAATCAACTAATTCATGCAGAGAAAAAAGCTGAGGATAAGATAAAAAATGAGGAAGACGAGTTTGACCAAAATATTACGACTTCCACTTAAATTCCTATATTTTCTCAAAGACATAGAATATAAGATGACAATAAATCTCATATGGGTTTCAGACAATATGTCATTTGCTATGTTAACACAGAGTGCCAAAAATATGACATCAGCAAGAATTCTCCTTGTCTAGAGAAAGGCATGATCCATTATTTTTACTGTTGACATATACTCTAATAGCACAACTCCAGATAACTTTGAGAATAAACTTTCTTTTCCAAGCACATTTGAAACAAATATACAGGACTGAAGCAAAATTGTAAAAGTAGTTCTAGCTGACACCACTTTGATTATTGCATCTTGTTTATTTAATTCAAGTTTGCTATCACTATGAGAGTCTATTGAGTTTTGTTTAAATGATATACATATAATAAAGATTCCTTTCACTAGAATCTTCATCTCTTAGGGACATGCCTGTATATTTCTTTCTTTTTTGTGCTTGGTAATAAATTATTAAATTAGGATGACAGAAATATTAAGACTAATATTTTCTTTTTTGCATAATTCAATATTTGTTCTCATTTATCTTCCTGTGTTAGCACTTTTAAAAATATGAATCCAGCTTTCTGCTTCCATATAATTGGTTATTTAGCTGACAGCTAAGATGGTAGTCAACCCTTTTTTTTTTATTATCGTATGAAAGAATTAGTATGGTCACTATGTCAGTAGAAAAAGGGGATTCTTTCTTTCCTCAAGTTTCTGTTTGTACCTGATTCATCTGGCACAATGATTTAATGGGACCACATTAAAAATATAATTTTGTGTCTCACTGATATTCATTAATGGATACAGGACTAAAGGAAAGCAAATTTTCTTGCTTACTTGCCTGCTTGCTTCCTTCTTCCCACTTTTCTAAAACAAAATATTTCCCTCTGTGTTTTTTTCCTACACATTAGAGACTAGTTTGTTATGTTGTTGGTGGATAACCTATCAGGGAAGAAACCTGATTTAACTGGATTATGCCCTCAATGATTAAATGTTTGTCACCATTTATGAGCAGTGAGTAGACTGAATGGACTCAGACCAAAACAGTTCAAGGAGTGTTATATAAGCAGTTTTAGGAGTCAATGACTTCTGTGTTCTGTAAGGAGGATGGCACGAGGAAGAAGGTAGTCAGAAAGGCAGGTCTGCCCACAGGCAGTATTCAGTTGGGACCTGGATGCTGGGTATGTGGAGAACTCTCTGGCCCTCTCCCCATGCTCTGTCCTGAGTTTTTCTGACTTTGATACCCTGGAGCCTCCCTCTGCTGGCTGATGAAACTGGCTATTGGGTTGGATAGGGAATACCCAACTCCCATCTGGGTCATAGATGTCCTCAAGGCACTGGACACTGACCAGGTTGTAGCTGCTCCAATGCTCTCCACAGCTTTGCAACTGCCCCTGAAAGTGGTAGGTTGTGTGTGCTGCAGGAGCTCCTCTCTTGTACCCAATTGCCTTCCCCAGGCTACAGTGCTTTTATGTTCTACTGCAGTGCCAGCCAGACCTGAGCTGTGACAACCATCACAGTGCTGCAGTGCCAGGCTGAGGAGGTTATGGATACGTTTGATGGCATTGCTATTACCTGAAGTATTTCCTCAACTTGTGTTCTGGAGATATTTACTTTTCTATATTGGGTTCATTAAAACATTTTTGTCTTATTAAAGGGAATGATGAAGGTAGGACAGCTAAAAGGAATTACATTAGAAGTTCATTCTACATGCATTTGGTTATTTCTTTCAGTGGCTCAGATCAATATAAGAAATTATGAACCTTATTTATGTGAGCTCCTTAATTTTTATTTCTAAGGCAATCCTCTAATTTACTGGACTTGCTGTGTCATGCATACTCTGTTGACAAAGCTTAATGGTGAGGTCTTGAGAGAAAATACTCTTCTTCCAGTGTTCTGTGTTTACCTGCTTCTTTGATCTTTGAGACTGTCTCTCTTTCTTATTGATGTCATGTGAAGGAGAAGGCAGATCAAAGAAATGTCAAAACAAATGTTGAAAAATTGACAAAACAGTAGATCTACTGTGGCAAGAAAATAATACTAGCTTTAATCAATAATAGTACATACCAGACTTTTTTCCAATGCTGATATAATGATTTAAATGGAGGGGATATGAAGGAATGGGCTTGTGGGTAAGTAGAAGTGATGTGGTTGTTACTCACAGCTCTTTAACACCATCCAGATAGATTTGCTGGTAATATCAGTCACTTTAGGGTTTGTACCTTCTTGTGCAGTGGATGGGTTGAAGTTTAAGGATAATTTTGAGCTGTGTTATAGAGGGGTTTCAGTAATTTTTGTGGGTAAGAGAAGCAAAAAGCCATTAAACATTAAATCCACCTAAAATTAGTAGACAGGATGCATTCATTAAGAAATAGGAGTATATAGATATAGTCGTCATTTAGGAATAATTTAACCACAAGTGGTGTATTGTGTTGGCATATTTCCATTTCACATCATTAGTTTAACAGCTATAAAGCAGTAAGGAACACATTGTCAATGTACTCTTTGCTGCCATTCTATTCTGGGGTGCAGGTCTCTTAAATCTGGATTTTTGAAAGTTTTGCTTTCAAAAATTTTCAGACCTAAATTCTCAGTGAAGGCTATAATGAAACTGTCACTTTCTATTTGAATTAATCTACAGATGATACTAAATACATTTGCATTTTAAATCTAAGTCATTTTAATATTGAAATTACTTCAGTTGAAATAGTAAAATCATTTTAGAATGTCTCTCATACTGTGTTCAGAGTCACATGGGAATTTAACCTTTTCAAATATCACCATATGAAGGGGGAGAAAGGTACTTTAACCACTAGAAAGAAAATCAGGAAGTCACAAAAAGCCAGTCATCCTGCAGCACTGTTTCATAATTCTTAATATTCACCTGACAGTCAAACTTGGGTTTCATAATTGGCTTTTGTTGATAAGAATGCTATGCAGAGAAAAAGAAGACATGGGTAATTAAACAGGTGAAAGAAGCTGCTTTATTCGGTTGTCTGCAGTTTCAAGAAGTGAAATGCACACAAAAGAGAAAAACATTTTTAATCCACATACTCCTCTTTGAAATTAAGCATAATAATAATAATAGTAAAGAAAACCAAATAAAAGAAAACAAGATAGAGGGATTATTGTACATATAAAGTACCTGAAAAATAAAATGCAATTTCTAAAGTCTGTTTTCCAAGACTGTGAATAGATCGTGAATTTACATTATCATATTTAGAAGAGTATACTAAACAAATAGGTAAATGTGTAAAAAAAATAATAATTAAAGCTGCTAAATACAGGTTTTAAAGATGAGAGTGAAAAAACATATTATTATTTTTCAGTGGAGGCTATGAGGTTTGAAATTTTATTGTCTTTAGATAAACTACGATGTGCAGATTTGGAATTCGATTCTAAGGCATTTCAAATTAAAAAGCATCATAACTCCTCATCAGCCTCAATCTGGCAAGAAACAGAACTGTAGATCCCTTTTACTTAGAGAGAGGACATATTCATAGAGAAGGGCAAATATTCCTACTTCATTCTCTGTTAGCCAGGGTACATATGATTGTAATATTATACATTGTATTCAGCAAATTTGTGAACTCCTATGTATTCTATTATCAGAGTTTTAGTGGAGGGGTTCTCCTTGTGCCTAAAGGAAGGGAGAGAAAGAGGAGGGGAGGAGAGCGGAGGGGAGTCTGAAGTACTTCAGGTAAAAAAATTGGAAGTGGGGAGGGGGAATAAGATACATTCAGGGTACAGCTCAATAGCTGCTAGATGCAATAGTGACTTTGGCTCCAGAGTTCATAGCTGCAGCAACTTAGCCGACTTATCTAGGACTTAATATTCCAAAGTCTTTGCCAGAATCTGCAAAAGGTTCAGGCAAAAGATTAACGTGCGAAATTAAGTTTTGCAAATTCAGAATCAAAATTTTGATAACTAGCTCTTATTAATTGGAAGTTGTTAATTTCTTTTTCCCTTCCATTTGCAAAAATATCCCTCTCTTAACAATTCTATCTAATAATTATTCTGTCCATCTTGTATTTATTCCTGCATTTAGTGGTTCTAAACCTTACAATTCTTCAATTCATTTCCAACTCACAATTGCTATCTTTTAAGTGCCATTATTCATCTAACAATTTGGGATAAAAAGCTCAGATTTTGCTTCTGTTCCTCAAGGTTTTCAGATGAACTGTACCAAAACCACAAGAAAGTGTACAAGTCCCCGTAATAATTGTATGTGATATTGAACAATTAACAGAAACCAACCATTTGCATTTTAATAACATTCTAACAATCTGATAAATGAATCCATTAGTCTTTATTAGCTGGGTATCAGACACTGGACTGTAGAGTTCACTGATGTGTATAGGTAAAATGAGGAATGTAAGTCATGTTTGAAATAATTTTTCCAGCAAAAACTACAAGTAGTAAGCCAAGCTTGATTAACATTATGTAAGATAGTGATCTGTACTCACACTAAGAAAAAATGCAGAAGCTGATAGGTTTAAATAATATGACGTCTGTCACACAAAACAAGTGGTTGGGTCATCAAAATGAAACTGATACTTCCCATCTACCTTATGATACTAAGATAAAAGAAACTTGTGGAATTAGAATGTGGCTGTGCTCAGGAAGAAGGTCAGACTGCTGCTGATTTATCATATAGAGTAAATCAAAGCTCAGCGGAAGAACAGCATGAAGCATATGTATTAGTGTGAAGACATATCTTCTTGTTTTCTCCCAGAGGCCTTGTTGCTGGGTTTGCATTCTCTTTTGTGCATTATAGTCACAGTTGCACAACCAGAAGTTAGGCATTAAATAACTTATTTTAAGCTGAGGTCTTTGTTTCTGCAGAGGGTAGATCTTGATGTTGTAACTTCTAAAGCTGCAATCTGACTGTGTCTGTTATTGCTTGCAGTGTTTGCAACTGTACTTATTCTTTAAGTGCTGCTTAGTTCTCAATTAATCACTTCTCAGAGGAATTACAGGAGCAGCAAATTGTTTTCAGCACCTCTGCACTACCCAAGGAAAGCAACTTTAGTCCCATTTCTTCCCTGATACTGAGATGAAACCTGAATAAACAGGGAACAACAGAAAACAACAATCTATTTTCTCTCTATTAAACTATTAAACTCCCTAAGTATCCTAACTGGTAGTGGTTTTCTAATAGCACATTATATGTGCATCTTGACAGGCTTGAGAGGTGGGCCCATGGGAACATCATGAAGTGTGAGGTCTTGCAACTGGGTTGGGACAGTCCCAAGCACAAAGACAGGCTATGCAGATAATGGACTGACAGCAGGCCTGAGGAAAAGGACTTGGGGTGGTGCTGACAAGAAGATTGATGTGACCCAGCAATGTGCACTTGCAGCTCAGAAAACCAAATGTATTCTGAGCTGCATCAGAAGAACCATGACCAAGTATCAGGGAGGTGATTCGACTCTTCTACTCCATTCTCAGGAGATCCCATACGGAGTGCTGTGTTCAGCTCTGGGACTCCAAATGTAAGGACTTGGACCTTTTGGAGTGAGCGCAATGGAGGGCTGAAAAGATGGTCAGAGGACTGGAACACTTCCATGAGGACAGCCTGAAAGAGATGAAGTTGTTCAGCTTGGAGAAGAGAAGGCCCTGGGGAGACATCTTTTCAGCCTTCCAGTACCTAAAGGGGCTTCAAGTAGGCTGGAAAGGGCCCTTTTAGAAGGACATGTACTAACATGACAAAGGGGAGTGTTTAAACTTGGAAGAGGGTAGGTTTAAATTAGATATGTGGAAGAAATTCTTTACTACAAAGGTGGCGAGGCAGTGGAACAGGTTGTCTGGAGAAGTTGTGGATGTCCTATCCCTGGAAGTGTTCACGGTCATGTTGGATGGGGCTTTGAACAAGCTGGTCTAGTGAAGGTATCCCTGTCAATGGAACCTGATGTTATTTAAGGTCCCTTCCAACCTAAGCCATTCTATGATTTTATAAACTTAGGATTTTTATTTTTTTAAATTATGTGCATCACTGTGCAACTCTTTTGAATTTCAGCTGCCTCTTTGCTTCCGAATAATATCTTTTTAGGGTCTTTCTGCAATTTTTCATGCCCAGTTCTCATTCTTCATACCCTGCATAATTCATTAATCAATACTTTTTTTGACATTGCTAGTGACTCATTGTTTTTAGGTTATCTAGAAGTTATTTGATACAATACACCACATGTCAGGGGATATACCTCTGGGAAGGCCAATAGTGACTTCATCCACTGAAAGAAAAGGCTACTTGTTCCTAAGACTGGTTCCTCTCTTTCTATGGATTATTTCTCCCACTAAAGCACTTTTGCTATTTTCCCATGATTGCCTATGAATACTTGAGTCCCTTCAAAAATGAACTACATAATAAGCTTTAAAACTAAAGTTTAACTTAAAACCAATTCATATGTTACTAGCCTATGAATAGTAACATATAACAAGAGAATAAAGTGTAGAATACATTACTTTCCTGCAGGTTTTATCATGTTTTCCTCTTTTTTTTTTTTTTTTTCCCCCTAAGGAGAAAAAATGGGAAATATAAAGTTCCCTTTACCATTATTTTTCTTCCTTATGTTGGTTATTGCTATCCTGTCTAAAACAATTACTGCTAAATTTATATTTTTAACTTTTGTATCCTTTACACCCAAAAGTCATGGTTGTGGGCACGTTAAGCAAAATATTATGCTCTGGCCTAAAAGACTGAATACAGGGATGAATACTTATATGTGTTGTTACTTAAAAAAAAGAGGCACTGAAAAACAGAATTTATCTGAAATTTTGGGTTGAGGCAGATTTGGGAAATTCGTCTCCTCATAGAATCTCATCAATCACAGTCTTCCTGTTTATACCTTCTCTCTTACAGAACTCAGCATCATAATGGTGTCATAATGATGTCATAATAATATTGGGTGTCACTTCAGTTTTGTAATGCAGAAGTAAACCATTAATATTTTGAAGAGAAAGCAAGAAATAAAGCAAAATGTGTAATTTCTTTGTTATTGGATGATGATATTGTATTACATACACAATCTGCCCGAGGCAAATTACTTTGAATATATTATTTTTAAAGAAAACATAATGTCTTGCATCATGAAAACTATCATGAAATATGAAGTGAAAATACTTGCAAGTACCTCATTTCAGTTTTCACAGATTATGCACAATTCAATATTATGAGGAATTTCCATGCAGGTGGAAATTTAACTTAATGCATGCCATTCTCCAGTGTCTTTTCTGACACAGTATTTCAGCATTTGGTACTTTGTTTATTGAATCATTATACCATTTCCTTGGGTAGCTCTATGGCACTGTTAGTGAAATGTCAGGAAGAATGATTCTGATGCTGTCTTTTCAGACCACCAGACTGGATGCCGTGGCAATTCATACCAGCTGCTGGGCTGTGGCACCGGCCTGTGACAGAGTGGCAATGAGGTTGTTTTTATTCGTTATTATTCCTGTTGCAATTTTTCTACATACTACATCCCTCTCCTAGCTTCCTATGTCTGTTCTCAGTAATACTTAATTTCTTGCCATTTTCCTCAGCAGCATGCTGATTTTTACATCCATCCATCTTGAATATGTCCAAAAGATGAGACATTAAACAAATGGGAAATGATTATGAAAGCACAATTTCCAGAAAGGCTGACCTTTCCAAGAATTGTCATGGTCATTCAGAAAAAGTTTCAGTAGATGTGACTGTCCTCTCAAACATTTATTTCCTTTCTGAAGCATTTTTTAATCGTAATTGCTTCAAAGGTACTTAAAATTCAAACAGACAAGGGATGGGATTCTGTCTTTCTCCAGTTCTGCATTGCATGTGAAAGAACCTGCCCTCAACAAGCAGCAGTTTAATACATTATGTATGAGAAAATGTAGCAAAGTGGAAATTAGTGTACATAGTTGGAACATTTGAAAATTAAAACACCTGGCTATTTTAATGAATAGGATTTTGCATAGCTGTATTGGGAGAAAGATGTATTAAACAGAATATATTTTTAATAATCAAGTACAAAGGCATTTTTTAAGTGGGAATATAGGGTGATGTGTTTTTATCTATTTTCTTGGTGGAATACTCTGTGGTCACATGGCTCTGTAGAAAATCCTGTCCCTGCTCAGGAGTAAAGAAATAATTTTTGAAGAGAAAAATTACTTTCATGTTTAATGGTGAAAGTTTTCTCAGGTAGAGGTTTTTTCATGGAAATTTGAAACTTTTGAGATATTTAATGCTGAAATAAGTCAGTGTTTCAATATGCTATAGATATAATGAAGATTTTTAATAAATCAGGAGGATAAAATACATGTAATTTATCATGCCTCTACAGTTCATCCCAACAGTAATTTCTGAAATTTTGTAGAAGTATAGAAATCCTGAAGTCTGTAGTTGTTTGAAGCCATGGTTATGATCTTTTGATCAAGAGATCATAGCTGTTAATTTAATTTTAGAAAGTAATTTGTGGTCCTCATTTTCAATTTTGGCATAATGTTTTATTATGATTTTTTTTCAAATTTTTTAATTTTCATCTTAATTCCCTAGTTTTTTGAGCTGGTCATCAGTAACATAAGTATTGTAGTAAAATATGTAAAAAATAAAATCACTACTGAATATATACTGAATATAATATATATATATACTGAATATATACTGTAATAATTTATATTACAAAGAAGGGGATATTTATCTTAGAGACTTTAACTACTTTCTGAAAATCCATTAGCCTATAATATTGACTAAAATGAAAATTCATTTAAAATTAGTCCTCCATTTCAGGTTACATCAGTGTGTTTCCTTGGGAATGTGTGGGGTTAAAAACATATCAATGTATCTAACTGTTCTTCTGGAAGCTTATGAGAAGGGGCAACAATTTGGCAGTATTTGTCAAAAAAATCTGTTGAAAAACACCATCCATTTCTTCCATGCAGTCAAAACTCTCAGCAACATTTGCACTGATTTTGATTGTCCTTTTAAATGTTTTTGGACTGAGATTGAATCTGGGACATATCACTTGGAAAGGTTTTGCATGATAATGAAGCAGTAGCTGAAGGAGTTTGATTATAATAAAAGTTGAAATTCATCCATAGTACATCCTTATTATCACAGGCACTACTGAGATCTGACTTACAATATTCTTTTGAACTCAAGTGTACCTGCTAAATATTATATTCATTACAAACTACATATTGCTAGTTTAATTTGAAGGAGGACTGATTCCTGTTATGATACCAACAGCTGCGAATGTAAAAGTACAGAGATGACTACCTCCATTATCATAAAAATTCATAGAAAGTGGGTTAAGCAGTTCCCATTTTCATTACATGTTTTCCTGTTGCAATCAGAATACTGTTAGACTTGATGAAAATGTGATATAGTAATGAGCCTTAAACTACCCTAGAATTTTGTATTTTAAGGTGCCCACTAAAATATTACAAAATTGATTACTTTATTTGTATTCCTTTTATTTTTTGAGACAGTAAATCCAGAAAAAGTCCAAAACTTCTTTAAATTGTCCAGTGTATAGGTCAAATGGGTCATCCTAATAGTCATTGGTGGATATATATATTGTTTTTATGCATCTTCCCTGCAAAGTTCAGGTGACTGTCAGAGTGTTCTATTCTGTCTTCATTGGTAACTGTTTTACTCATTTTAATGTTGAACAGGACTTGTTTCACCAGTGGTCATTTGTATTTACAGACTGATTCATTAACTTGGAAAACATGAGGAGAAAGCTCTCTCTTTCATTTTGAAAGAGAAAAGAGCTATGTTATAGCAAAATTCTTGATTCCTTTCACACACAGCAAAAGCATCTCAAATCAGTTTCACCCACACCAGCTACAGTATTTTGATTTTAGCCATTTCCATAACATTGCTCTCCTCATTTTCCCATTTACATTAAACTGTTTAAATGGCCAGGGATCAAATCATTGTCTCTATGTCTATAATGCTAAACTGACCGTGCTCAGGATAGTTACCCAGTGCTGCTGTCATCTGGCGTGGAATGGCTGTCAGCCACCCTGCCAAGCTCTCTGCTGGGAATGGTCCCCATCTATGACAGCTCTCGAGGCACAACCAGAAATTGTCTGAGAGAGTGCTAGATTGTTCACGATGAAATCATGACAGTGACTGTTGAAACACTTTGAACATACACATGAACATAAAAGTAACCAAAAAAAAATAAAATCTGTGGCTATCCTAGCAATGTTTAATTTGTTGATATGGACAGAGTAAAATAGAGTCAATGCCTATGACACTGAACCTTACTATCCTTTGACCCCAAACTGAACCTTGCAGCAAGAGTTTTCCTGAAAGATGGTTGTCAATAAGGCAAAAGTGTCAAGTACCTGAAAAAAGAAATGCTGAAGAGAGGAGCATCCAGTCCTGAGGACAGAAAACATGTTCATTCACTGCTGTAGGTCTCTGCCTCGTTGCTTCCTCCTAGAACTAGATATCATCATTATCTTCCAAAGACAACCCCTTCTTCCCATTTATAAAACATGGAAGCAGCAATAGTGAAAATGAGCTACTCTTTAACCTCTATATGTCCTGTTTCATAATACAGCAAAACTTTAAGCTACACCAGTGATTTCAGAACCCTATCCTCAACTAAGGCAGATCAAAACACATTCCTGTCTTTTAGTTAAGCAGAGTAGATACCTGAGTCTAAAACAGAAATGCGTGGGCACAAGGTTCTTGATCAAATTCTTCAGAAAGTAATCCAAATATATCTGAGAGAAAAGAGAAACCCGTCATGATTAAGATATTCACATAGAGAGAAAAGGGAAGTCTGATACCTTGGTTTCATTTTTTTAATAACTAAAAGATATAGGAACTAAACATTTTAAGCTCTGTAAAATTTTTGAACTTATGTAAGCAAGACAGATTTTCAAAATATCCTTACTTAGTAGAAGATAATCTTACTTTCACAACATACGCAGATACAGGATGATATACTGTAACTACAATAATGTTACATTGCTTTCAAATGTTCATGCCCTGTTAATGAGAACTAAAGATATTCAGTGTGGGATGTCATTATGTTAACTACTGTTAAATTTCTATCAACTTTTCTTCTCTGGAAACCAAATGAGCTATTCCTCATGCGAGTATAGTCTTCCTACCCAGAATATCTCTCGCCTGAGACCTCTTCCTCCTTAAGGGAAAGGACAGAGACACTCTCACAGTGCAGTTCCTGTTGTGTTTCTCTCCCAAGCTGGTCAAAAACCTCACTTGGTCACAAACCAGAGCACTGTCAATTAAGCCATTTTTTTTTATTTTATCCTATTATGCTAGGGATTAACCAAAATGGAGTGACATATTAAATCAGAATTATTGTTATATGAACTATCCAACCAAGATCTTTGTTTTAGAGAAGAGGACACTATTCCACAATATCTGAATAAACCCTCTCCAGTGTATCCTACTCAGGCTTCCAGCAAGGAATTAGAGCCAATGACAACTGTGAAGTCCATTTTCCTCAACCCTTCAAACTTTGTCCTTAGTGCTACACTTGTTGCCTCGTTTGAATTTAAGAGCCGATTAACAAGTAGTGTCAGGCTACACAATCACTCTATGATGGTATAGAAAGCTGAAAATCTGCAGTAAAATAATAATCAGCTTCCACACTTCCACACTACAGTATTACACATGAGAGAAGAATTAGCTGATAAAGACAAAGAATCAGCAGTTCTTCAGTCTAGTTTGTTTGTCCCTCAAGGCAATTTCTTGAGACTTTTTTCTTACCTTTATTTGCTTCACTTCTTGAGTCAAAAATCAAGGTTTTTCATCTTAGTTTCTGTCTCCTGTCTCCCTGAGAAGAGGAGTGGTAGAGGGAATTTGTGGACATGTGGCATCCAGCCAACATATGTCTCATATACAGCAAGTCAGCAACAAGGTCTATAGATTAATTCTTAGAAAACACTGAAAATCTACTTTGCATGTTTGAAGACAGTGCTTAAATTTCTGACTGTCTTGAGATTTAGTGATAAAATAAAAACCAGTATTCTTAGTAAGTTTTATTTAGAACTCTTAAAAAAACAAACAAAAAACCCCAACAATGACAAAAAACCCCAACCCTCCCCCAAAAAACCCCAAAAATACTAGAAGCCAAAAAGAACCCCAAACTTAAATCTCCCACAAATTCAAAACAGAATATAAAGGTCTGGAACCTAACATCAGACCCTGAGATCAGCTCAGCTGGTCAGAGCATGGTGCTGATAAAACCAAGGTTGTGGGTTCAATCCGGTATGGGCCATTCACTTAATAGTTGGACTTAATGATCCTTGTTGGTCCCTTTCGACTCAGAATATTCTGTGATCTGATAAGAAGTACAATAGCAGATGAAAAATTTGTAAAATAATATGCACTGTGGCTGTACTGAGAGCCAAAATTTAAGAATCAGACACTAAGATTACCTTGAAAATTTATTTATAGATTTATAGAAGTAGACACCAAAAGGATAAAGTTATTTTCATTGAATTTGATCTACTGTAGCTACAGAATGACAATTCCTGACTCATACAAGGAGGGTAATTCTTTCTCATATCAATTGGAGAACAATATTGAATTCAATAACTCATGGAAATGGAACCTTGTGTCTTAATCCAATATAAATAATTTTGATTCTGGGAGCATTTCATATAATTTGTTTAACACATAATGTTTGACAAGGGAAAATCTCTTTTTGTGTCTTATGACTTTAGCTCTTACAAGTGCAAAAATGCATTTGCTTTGTCACAATATATTAATTCATTTAGTTAATACATTCATAAGTCAAATGGCTTTGACGTATTTTCAGGTAATGAAGGATGGAGTTTGCATTTGCTGGAAAACTTTTCCATTTAATGTTAACATCAGAGAACTAAGAACTGCTCTATTGCGCAAACTTATGTAATTGATGCTTTCACCAGAAATTAATCTAACATCTTTGTTGTATAAAAATATATATTTGTATTATGAGGATTCATTCTTGTATTTCTATCAATATAATATAAGCTATTATGAGGTGATTCCCTAGAAGATAAATTAGAATTCTGTTTTCATCAAGAGATTATTCTTCTTCTAATTCTGTAGAGCTTTTTTAATAAATAGTTTTAATCCAATATAAAAGGGTTTTTTTTTATCTCTGGTAATGAGCCCAAATAAACAGTCTTCAGAACTATATGAGTAGCACAAACACAATCACGTAAAAATAAGACAAAGAAAATGCATAAAGAATTATTAAAAGATCAGTTTTTACTAATTTTAAGTCTATTTCTATTAAATATGGTACCATAAGAGTTAACTTGGGTCATCAAATACACTTGTTTAGTGGGCTGAATTGTATATTGTCCCCTTCTACAGTTGGACTTATAACGAAAATTCAAAGTATATAGGCTTCAAAACCTTGGTCAAATATTACAGTTCATGTCAAGAGATAAAAAAAAAATCCATTGAATGGATGGGGTAAAATGCAGTAAATTTAGTTTTATTAGGAGGCTAATGGAACTGCTTTAGGCACTAAAACAGCGGGGAGGATGTAAATATGCACAATGACCAGCAGAAACCCCAAGGACAATGCTATTATCCTTATTAAGGACTCATCCATAGTTAGAAGTCAGGGTAGACTTGGGACCCTACATGGAAAATGCAAATATGCTGTGTTCTTGAACCACGCAACAGTTCCCTATGTGCTCTTAGCTATTTCTTACTGGCAAAAACTGTGCACAAACTTTTCACAGATAACTGAAGTCGCCAAGACCTTATTTACAACTCAGACTGCAATGTAATGCAGGGATACTCAATCTAGTTTGGAATGAGCTGCCTTAATTACAGGAAACTCTGGAGCCGGAATAACAAAAGCAGATTGCACTGTTTCATGGACAGGGGAAAACAGTCGTCTGTGAACACCATGCTGGGAGGTGCATTTTTATAGGCATGAGGCAGACATGGTCTTTGCACACCACAAGCATGTGCAGTGGGTTCTCAGGAGCAGCAATGAACTAATTTGCACTCTGTTCACCTGTTCCTAAATTCCTGTGTGGATAAATCCTAAAATTACTGGGTAAGTACAGGTCTGCTATTAAAAGTGGAAAGTCCAAGGTTCTTTACATCTTCTAAATTCTCAGAAAAAAAAATATCTAGAAGCCATCTTTGCTTTTCCATAGTTATTTTTTGAGAGACGTGGTGATTGAGCTTCTCTAGGGACTTAACGAAGCAGTATGTGGAAGAAAGATAAGCCAGCAGTTTTATGGAGAATAGGCTAAAGCATAATAAATCTGTTACAAGCAAGTACTCAACAAGTCCATACTGATGAGGTAGGCCAAAAGCCAAACCAGAAAATCAAGTCCAGATCGGGTGTTAGATGGGATGTAGATACAGTGACAATGCAGCTTTTTCTTGTTCAAGAAATTTACTAATATATCTTTTATTCGTTTCATAAGAAGGAAAAGAATGAAGGAAGGTTTTGGTTTCAAAAAGCTCATCTGGTTTTTTTTGGTTTTTTGTTTTGTTTTTTCATGTTTCAATTATTTTCTTTTTTCACTGCATCAATCCTTGTTTCTAACAGATGTTTGTTGGGCCTTCACACCATTAGCAGAAGTTCCAGAATATTTGCAGCTTATTATTCTGCAATATTCTAGTCTCAGTGAGAACACTGGAATTTTCACTATCGGGTATCCATATTCCTGTTATATATCCCATATGACATTTACTTCCTTTTTTCCAGTGTTAGCTGAAGTTGGTGACCCCCTTGGAATACTTGCATTCTTTTTCTTTTCCCTGCTCTGTATTAGTGAATTTGACTGTTCTGCCTAACTGTATGAACTTCTGCCTCAGTTTCATTTGCAATACTCCCATCTTGTTATCCTAATGTTGTTTATTCAGTGACTAAAGTGGCTTTTTTTCTTTAGCTCAGGAGGATGTAGGTGACTCCTGTTTATGACTTAATATATGAGCTAATTTTAATTAGGATGCACTATCCCCTGCTGATTCATAGGTTTCAGCATCCCTAAAAGATCTATGTTTTTGTTCCTGTGATTGATACTACTTCTAGCATACAAAAATCTCATTTTCATCCTAAAAAAAATCAATTCCATTTAATTTTGCATACTCTGTTTCAAGCTTCAGTAATTTTGAATTCTAATAGTCCTTTGATACTGTTACAGTCCTCTGGGGCTGCTATTTCTAGAAATCATAATAAACATATCCTGAAAGAAGGAATGCATTATTTCACTGTTACTGTGGGAGCCAATAATTCACTTGAAACATAAACAAACCCCCCAAAACACAATACCTTAATAATTGAACTGTATTGACAGTAACACAGATAGTATGCTGTTTTATTTAATGCATTTTTTTTTATCCCTTTTTAGGGTTTATCTGGTTTATTATATCTGGATTCAGATAGCCCAAAAGAAGAAAAATACTAATAAACTGGAGTAACCTGCAATGTAGTAGGGGTCCAAAGCACTGTTCAACTTGGAGAAGAGATGGCTACAGAGGCACATCTTGAAAGAAATAATCTAAGCTCTCTACTGTGGTGCAGTTTCAGCAAAAAATGTGAGACAACATTCACAAATTTAAAGCAGTAGGTTGAGGCTGAGTACAAAAATAGATTGGATATATTTTCCTGAGGTTGAACTGGCTATTTTGGAACTTCTGGAGAATGCTGCACTTAAGACCTTTCACGTTCCATTGTCTACTTTGCTCTTCAAAGCTGTTCCTGTTTGATTCCACTTGCCTGCTTCCTGAACAAGCCTCAGGCTGTTTTCTTGTTGCCTGAGGTCTGGGATCTGCTATTTTATTTCTTCTTTGCCCTTGGGATCTTCATATCAATTCTTCACGCTCACTACAGCCAAGGCTGCAACAGATTGCTGCATCCACACGGTATCATTATTCAACTTTAAACTGGAGCTCGTCATTGTTGATGGCCTTTGTGCTTTTAAAATTCATACTCATATGGAATAATCTGAAGAGTATCTTCAGCACAACTTAATATTAACACTGTTTTGAGAAATGTTTTTTCATTTGTAGAAAATAGAAGAAAGTAAGAAGGTGACTGGAATCTAGATGTACACTTGTGGGTTTATTATTTTTTGTTTGGTTTGTGGTGGATTTTTTATGGGTTTCTGTTGGGTTTTTTTGTTAGGGTTTTTCTAATTTATGAAGGATACTAGATGAATATTTCTTGTAGGTGCTGCAAATTTCCCCATCTTTCTCCAGATTTTAAAGGAATGAAGAAGTAAGGCCCAGAACTAAATGCCTGTGCTGTTTCAGTGCAAAGAGTCTCTGGCTTCTACAATCCTGTATCATCCTTAAGTCATGTCTCTCTGAGATTGTGTGACCTGGCTTTCAAATAAATTGGTTTGTGTGGCATGTAAAGCATGCTTGCCATTGTTAATGATACATGGGAAGGCTATTAGAAAAGATAAGCATTAACTGTTAAATAGACTCAGAAATGAGTCTGGTTCATCCCTCACTCCAATTTTATTAGTGTGTTAAAGCAGGAAAAGATCCCCTACATAAAACAGTGAGTCACAGGTCATAGAATGCTCAAAAGTTGGAATACACTTGAAGATCACCTAGTTCCCACCCCCCTGCAATGGCTGAGATGTTCATTATGAATCATTCACTTTCCTGTTCTACAAAATTAAAACCATACAATTATCAAAATAGAAAGATTTGGGAAATCATTCATTATAATGAAAGTAATCTATCAGAGATTAGTATGTAACTAAACCAGATTCATGGCCACTTAAACCAGTTCAACGCTTCTCAACAATGTAGAAAAATTGAGGGCAAAGTTAAGTTTCTTTCTGCAGTGTTAGGTTATACTGACCTATAACAGATTCTCTTGTGTATATTGAAGTCTACTCTTGTGAGTTGAAGAACTTGTATATCATTAATTTCCTACCAAAAAAAAGTACTTTAGACAACTTTTTCCATTTAATTGCAGAATTTATTACAAATTCATATTAAATACCCCGTTGATATAGGTTCTTTTATGGCAGCAAAAACATCTGAGCACTCCTGATAAGAGTTACTCCTTTAAAACTCTGGAAATAAATCAAAACTATTCTCATTTTACAAGTGAGGATCTGACTGACAGAAAAGTAAAGGGACTTACCACATTTTATATTAATAGGCCACGGATGAACAGCCAGCTAAGCCAAGTTTTTGATGGAATATCAGCTCTCAAGAGAGAAAAAGAACAGCTCTTTGAACCATGAAAGAGTCCTTAGCAAAATAAGATGGCATGGTGCAATATTTTTGTAGGTATATTGGTCTATATTTTCTGCATTTTGCTAAAGCTGCTCAGTGCCCCATTCTGCTACTGTACACACCTACTTAGTGATTCAACTAAATGTTTGCCTATTATAGCAGTGCATTCAGCCTGCATAAAGGAATTGCACTGGTTTTAGTCGCAATGTCTCCCACAAGCAACTCTTGGGGCATGAAAGAATATTTCTTCCATGGCAAAACTCTCTTGCCCATCTACCAGCTTTCTCTGAGTGCTCTTCTGCCTTTCTGGACCAACATAACTAAATCCTTCACTAAGAACAGCCTACATGAAAATATTCTGTGTGAATTGCCCTACTCCATGGTGAATCCTTTGTGAACAGATGCTAAGTTATTCATCCATGAGCAGCACTTTTCCCTCCAAGGTATTTCCTGATGATTTATGCATATTTGCCAGGATAATGCCACCTGCTTTCCTTATATCCAGAGGGTATGTAGGCAGGGTAGGCAGACCCCCAACTCTTCTCCACTACAACCAAGATATCCGTAAGTATTTAGTATTACTTTTGTATCTGTGTCCCTCCTTAAAGTTACCACAAATGATCCAGAAAAAGTCAACTTGATTTTTAGAAGAGTATTCATGGAACTGATTGTGAAGAGTTCCATTTATGCACAGGCCTCTGTGTTTTGCCTTGATATGGCCAAAAGTAATGAATAAGGTAATTTTAAATTGGTTTCACATCATGGAGGCAAGGGGACTAGAATAAGCAACCCTTGTATTATAGAAGTTCCCAATTTTTATATGCTGTTTTCCATTGCCAAACAGGATGCGAAAGTGTGTATAGAAATGATGTCAAAACGATACTATGGTGTCAGAGGGTCATCATTAGGAGTGACAGTGTTGTTTTTTTCTTGTTTTGAATTTTTTTCAGGAGTGGAGAATGGAAGAATGGTTCCCAGGGAACAGTAGGACTGCCAGCTATGGATCATGTGCTAAAGGTTAGGCTGGAATACAAGTATACTTCCATTGATGATATCTATGTGTTTTCATTATAATACTAAGAGGTTGAATTTTCTGAGTTTTCTGGGTTTCTGAGTTTCATTTTCCATTTCCATCACCCAATTAAATACTCTTCAAGAAAGCACATTACTGGGGTGGACTGGGGTTTTGCGGTTTTTCTTTAAGTTAGGCAAGTTTAATCTTTCAGTTGGGAGGGGAAAAATCAGGGGAATTTAAGCTCACTAAAAATCATTAATAAAATAACATAGAGAGAAATCTCAGACAGCTAATAATGTAATATTTCAATTTTAGATTATTTAGTGATTTTAAGAAGGATCAAATAGATATCAAATTACGTAATTGATAGCAGACTAATTTTTTTGATAGATGACAAAGAGTAAATATATTACTTCACTTTGTCCCTTTACCTAGGTAGCGACAGTGGGCAGTCACAGCTTAGTTTCACAGCATGTTTTGTGTATGAATGTGTAGGAATGTTGATTCTGCTTCTGTTGGCTTTGCACACTCTGTTAAGTGTCCTGAGAATCTCTTTGACAGCCTATATACTGACAGAGTTTGCCATATTGTCTTGTTATACAATCTATACTTTCAGTCTAAACTTTCTGGAAGATGGGAGGTGAAGTCAGAAAAAAGCAATGGCAGGGTTTGAATGAATACATGGTAAAGACAATCTCTTCTATATCAGAAAAGTGTCTTACTTTGCCTCTAATGTCTCACACGTGCTTTGCTTCCATGGGTTAATGAAAAAAAAATTGCTGTAGTTGCTGAATCTCAGTTGTGAGGTATTTCTCATTACTGTTTCCATAGAGTGTGTTGTGGTTTGAAAAG
>VZTZ01050170.1:66923-137629 GCA_013400955.1 Drymodes brunneopygia | reverse complement strand
TGCACCCCAGGATATTCAGAGCCATGCGGCCTCCATCTTTTCTGCCTCATTACCACAGTCAACACGCCAAAATGAACTGCATATTGTTTTCCTCATATCAAACCTATTTATTTTTCCCATTTTACCAATATCTGTAATTATTTCTTTGTGTATAGAAACATGAGGTGGAGAGTAGTTTTATTTCAGAACACAAAATTTTTGAGCTCAGAGTAGGGGGTAGAAGCTCTAACGTAAAAGTGACTAAAATACTCTCTGATTCTTCTATTGTAAAATGTAAAGAAAAACAATAATAGTAGTAGTAGTAGTAATAGTAATAAGAATATTGATAATAATAACTACTAAATATGTTCAGATTTTTATGAAGCACACTGTGTTACATGAACAGAATCTGGCAAGAGGAAGGGCGGCAACTCCCTGTTGCAGAGCCGGGAATGGATTAACCTTTCAGCTGTGCAGAACTCTTATAAAGACTTTCCAATTGATAGAACTTGAAAACAAACGAACCTACGGACACCAATTCTCTCCTGAGTCAGAGAAAAGAAAAAGGTAAAAACTCGTGATGAGAAGAACATGGCGATACTAAGGTTGGTGAAAAGGAGGGAGGTGGAGGGGGAGACGAAGGAGATTCTTCTGCAAACTGTGGGGAGTACTACAATGCAACAAAGTGTTTCCCTGTAATTCATGAAGTGTATTGGGGGATGTAGCATTCACCCGGCAGCCTGTGAGAAAAAGGTGCTCACATTGGAACGTGTGGATGCTGAGAAGCCGTGATCTGGTGAGAAGCTTGAGCAGAGAGAGAGAGAACCCTTGCTTCCAGAAGCAGAAGAAAGAGGACCCTTGCTTTTAGACTAGAACAGCTCATCCTTAATAACTACACCCCATGAACTAAATGGCCCACAAAAAAAGCAGTTGTGGGAAGACTGCTTTGCCCCTGGAAGGGACTCACATTTCCGCAGGTTTGGGCGGGACTGCTACTCATGAAAATCAAAACCATGTTAGAGAAGTTCACAGAGAACTGTCTCCCATGACAAAGACATCACAGCATAGCAAAAGTGACTACTCTCCCTAAATGAACTGAATAAAGATATTTTAGAAGTGACAAACTGACTAAAAATCCCATGTTTTGTCTCCCTGTGCTGTCGACAGAAAGAAAAGAAGCGTTATGGGGGAAAAGGTGTTCTAAAGGTTTATTTTAGTTCTCATCATCCTCTTTTAATTTTGTTAATAACGTTTTCTTCATACCTTTTAAAGTTTCGAGCCTATTTTGCCCTTAGAGTATCTTCTTCTAATCCTTATCTCACCAAATTAGCCTTTCAGTTTTCCTTTCCCCCTCCTTTGTTCAACTACAGCAGAGGAAAAGAAATGAATAGTTTTTCATGGGGGCACTGGCGTTTAGCCCATGTCAATCCCCCGACACACACTCTGAATATGGGGAAGCTGACCAGTTTAGCAAACAGCATTTTCTCACAAAAAAAATGGTTAATTTATGTATTTTGTGATGGTACTCCAGCTGTTTGCTGAAGTGGGGTAAGGAGAGACCTGGCAGGGAAATGTCCTGCCCTCCCCTCCCTCCTGCTGCAGGATAGATTTTCCATCCAAACCTTCAGCATGAGGAGTGCGTGCAAAGGCACTCCCAGGACGGGTGGAGTTAATCAGTACCTCAGTGTTTCTGAACTTGCCAAAGGCTCACCTGATTTGGCCTGGTTATCACAGGTTATCCCAGCCAGCAATCCCAGATGAGTTGAACTTTGCTGGGTTCAAGGCAGGGTGAGATCAAAGTCGCTCCCTGCTCACACTTGAGAAGGGGACAGTGGGAGCGCTGGATTTGGGTGAAAAGTCACAAATCTGGGGCCAGTCCTGTCCAGGAAGGGGCAACAGAGGTGGGGAAGGGGCTAAAAAATCTCCTCAGCTGAGGGAACTGGGGGTGTTTATGGAGAAAAGGAGGATCAGGGGAACCTTGTCGCTGTCTACAATTCCCTGAGAGGAGGTGGGGTGGGATTGGGATTTTCTGCCGTGTCCTGAGGGCAAGGATGAGAGGAAATGGCCTCAAGGTGCGCCAGGGGAGGTTCACAGTGGATATTAGAAAACAGAACTCACTGGAAGGGTGGTTAATTTGCCAAGGGAGGTAGTGGAGTCACCGTCTCTGCAAGTGTCCAAGAGGAGCCTGGATGTGGCACTTGGGGATGTGGTTCAGGGGTGATGATGGCAGTGCTGGCGTGAGGCTGGGACTGGGTGATCCTGGAGGTCTTTTCCAAGCTTGATGATTCTGTCAGGTGCAGGCTGGGCCCTTCCAGGCTCAGAAGGGAAGTGTTAGGGTAGCTATAACACACCTGCCAAGGCTGGAATAAATCCATGACTGGAGATCCAAAACTCTTCTGATCAACCCATTACAGGAAATCCCCAAATCCCTCTAATGAATCCATGGCAGGAGATCCCAAACCTCTCTAATAAAGCCATGAAAAGTGCGCCCCCAAACCCTTCTAACAAATCCAGAAAGAGATTCCCAAATCCCTGTAATGAATTCATGGCAGGAGATCCCCAAAGCCCTGCAATGAATTCATGACAAGAGATCTGCAAAGCCCTCTAATAAATCCCTGGCAAAAGGTCCCAAACCTCTCTAGTAAAGCCATGACAGGAGATCCTAAACCTCTTCAATAAATTCAGGACAGTAGATCCCCAAGCCCCTCTAATAAATCCATGAAAGGCAATCCCCAAATCCCTCTAATAAATCCACTACAAGAGACCCCAAAATCCTTTAAAAAACTCATGGCTGGAGATCCCAAAATCCCTCTAATAAAGCCATGACGGGAGGTCCCAAATCCCTGTAATAAACCCATGACACAAAACAACTGTTGGTTTTAAAGAGGGAGCTAGTCCTTACAGATCCCCAGGATGGTTTGGGTGGGAAAGGACCCTAAAGATCACCCCGTTCCACCCTGTGCCACGGGCAGGGACACTTCCCACTATCCCAGGTCGCTCCAAGCCTCATCCAGCGCGCCCTGGACCACTTCCGTGGACGGAGGTCCCACAGAGTTCCCAAAACCCCCTCTGCCCTCACGCCCGGGAAACTACAACTCCCAGCATGCCCCGCGCGGATACAGCTTTTCCCGCCGGCCGCCGGTCCCGGCGTGCCTTGCGCGGCGCCACACAACAAATATGGCGGCGGCCGTGGGGCCGTGGCCGTAGGGTTGGGCCGGGGACGGTGAGTGAGGGGCTCTGAGGGGATGGGGATCGCTGGCCCGGGGGACACTGCCGGCCTTGAGGGCCTCCTATCAGGGGTTTTTTATTGGGGTTCTGGGATCTGATGGCGTGGGTTTATTAGGGGGGATTTGGGAATCTTCCGGCATGGGTTTATTAGGGGGATCATGGGTTCATTGGAGGGGTTTGGGATCGCCTCTCATGGATTTCTTAGCGGGCTTTGGGATCTCCTGCTATGGGTTTATTAGAGGGGTTTGAAGATCTCTGCTTGGATTAATTAGAGGTGTTTTGGGGTCCTTTGCCTTGGATTTATTACAGGGTTTGGGAGCTCCTGTCATGGGTTTATTAGAGGGATTTGGAATCTCCTGTCAGAGATTTATTGGAGGGGTTTGGGAATTTCTGCCATGGATTTATTAGAGAGGTTTGGGATCTCTTGTCACTGATACCTTAAAGGGGTTTTGAGATTTCCTGTTATAGATTTATTAGGGTGGTTTGGGAATCTTGTGGGTTTATTAGAGGGTTCTGGGATCTCTTGCCATGGGTTTATTAGAAGGGTTTGGGATCTCTTGTCATTGATATCTGAAAGAGGCTTGAGGATCTCCTGTCATGGATTTTTTAGAGGATTTTTGAGATCTCCTTTCGTGGATTTTTAGGGGCATTTAGGGATCCCCTGCTATGGAATTCTTACAGGGGGATTTGGGAATTTCATGGGTTTATTAGAGGGATTTTGAGATCTCCTTTTCTGAGTTTATTAGAGGGGTTTGTGATCTCCTGGCATGGGTTTATTGGGGGGGGTTTGGCATCTCCACTCATGGGTTTATTATAGGGGTTTGGGACCTCTTGTCATTGATATCTTAAAGGGGTTTTGGGCTCTTCTGTCACGGATTTATTAGTGCATTTTTGGGTCTCCTTTCCTGTGGGCTTTTTAGGCGGATTTAGGGATCTCCTGGCATGGAATTATGAGAGGATTTGTGGATCTTCTGTCAGATTTATTAGGGGGTTTTCTGATCTCCTGCCCTGGATTTATTAGAGGGGTTTGGGAATCTCTTGGGTTTATTAGAGGGATTTGTGGATCTCTTGTCATGGAAATATTAGAGAATTTGGGATCTCCTGCCATGGATTTATTACAGGATTTTGGCTTCTCCTGCCATGGATTTATTCTAGCCTGAGGCTCTGTGCTCTGAGTTGTCCCTGCTCTGTGAAAGCTCTGGGCCATCCAGAATTCCTTCCTGCTGCTATTCCTGTGTGGTTTTTGGGGGAAGGAGGCTGCCAGCAGCAGCAGTGCTCCAGAGGAGGATCCAGAAATAAGGAGCGAGGGAGGATCTGGCACTCGAGTGCCTCTCTGGAGTGGTGGGTGGGTGCTGCCTCCTGGATATGGCCCTTTTTTGGGGATGAGCAATCCACTTAGGAGCTGCTGGGCATTCAGGGAGGAGAAGAATCTGAAGGCTAAAGTGCAGCAGGCCTGACTGGAAACGGGAATGAGGGCTTGGAATGAGTGCCAAGCCCAGGCATTCCATCCAGCAGCTTGGGAGGAGGGGCCTTCACAGAGATTTTAAGGCAGTCAAGGATTGAGAGGAGGAAAAGCTGATGCAAAGTGATTTATTTCGTATTTATGTTCATTAGGAAAGCATAACTTTAAAATCTTTCTGCTTTAATGTCTCAGATGAAGAAGTTCCAGGGGTTTGGAGAAGGTGGATGAGGATGATCCAAGGGAGGGGGCAGTTCACTTGCAGGAATGAATAACAGCAAAATGGAATTGGGGTGGGTTTGATTGTTACCTGTGGTAACAGAAATGCTTTCAATTCACCCTTTTTGTTACATTAATTTACACTTTTACATGGATCTGAGATTAATTTTTAGAATGACGAGAATAAGATGGAAAAAATTCTAAACAAATTCTTGGCTCAGGGCTCCCAGGTTGATCTTGGAGGATTTGAGATGGATGGGTTCTTCTGCATTTTTTTCACAGTAAATGCTTGTTTTTTCTTTTTAAAGGACTCTTCTGCCTTCACAATGTTTGGGGACTTGTTTGAAGAGGATTTTTCCTTCATTTCCAACAATCATTGTGGGAAAGGGAAGAAGTCAAAGCCCAGAGAGTCTGAGCCTCCAGCTCCCAGAGATTTCACCAACCTCAGTGGCATTAAGAATCAGGGTGGGACCTGCTACCTCAACTCCCTTCTGCAGACTCTGCTTTTCACACCTGAATTTAGAGGTGAGGTGCCCAAAACTTTCTTAAAATAATGTTGGGATTGATGTTTTAGTGAGAGCTGTATTTCTGGTGATTTATTTAAGAAGTGTAATGAACTCAGGTGATTTTGGGGCACAGTTCACTTCAAATAAATCATTGCAGAATAAAATCATAGTGCTTGATGTTAAAATACATTAAATTTTTAAAGAGGGGATGTTCTCTTTTTAAATAGTGATTTGTTTTTTCCAATTGCAGAGGCTTTGTTCTCCCTGGGACCTGAAGAACTTGGGACTCTGGATGACAGCAGGAAACCAGATGCAAAGGTGCTGGGAATTCTCTTGTTTGTCACTGATGTTGATTTGTAGGAATATGGTTCCAGTTCTTGTGAAACTTATGAAAATTATTAAAAACCTGAATTTGATACTGAGAGGCAATTTGGGCTGGCTGATACTGGGTTTTTCACACAGCTCTAAGCTTTCATTGCCATAAGGTTTTGCTTCAGAAATCAGATACTGAGTCTGTTTCTGCTGAGATGTTCTCTCTCCCACCTCATTCCACCCCACCACCAAGCCCTTCAGGAGAGCTGGAGGGAGACGGAGGACAAGGGATGGAGGGACAGGACACAGGGAATGGCTTCCCCCTGCCAGAGGGCAGGGATGGATGGGATATTGGGAAGGAATTGTTCCCTGGGAGGGTGGGGAGGGGCTGGGCTGGAATTCCCAGAGAAGCTATGGCTGTCACTGGATCCCTGATAGTGTCCAAGGCCAGGCTGGATGGGGCTTGGAGTGCCCTGGGACAGTGGAAGGTGTCCCTGCCCATGGCAGGGATGGGACTGGATGAACTTTAAGGTCCCTCCCACCCCAAACTATTCTGGGATTCTCCTTGGCTGTGCCAGGTGAGGCACTGTAGATTTTTGGGAACAAAGTCTGACTGCTTGGTGTGAATTGAGTAACTGCATTATGAAGTAGCAGGGGTGGTTTATCACAAACTTTGTAGTGAATTCCTTCTGTTTTTGTTGAGATGAGTAGTTTGAAGGCAGTTTTTGATGTGCTGCCTGTGTCCTATTGTTGTTGTTGTTTCCAGGTGCGGATAATCCCGCTGCAGCTGCAGCGCCTGTTTGCTCAGCTCCTGCTCCTGGACCAGCAGGCTGCATCCACCACAGACCTCACCGAGAGCTTCGGCTGGAGCAGCCATGAGGTGCCAGAACCAGCCCCACACACTTCTCCCTCATCGCAGATGGGTTTGGAAGTCTGACCTTTAGGAAATACCTTAAAATCCTTCAAGCTGTGGAGGTGACACTGAATTGAGTCAGCTCTTGCTGTATCTCCTCATGGAGTCCATGGCAGTTGTTTACAGGGAGGGACAGAAGATGATTGTTCTCTTAGATACAATTCCAGTTGCTTTTCCTTTGTTGTTCCAAGAGTGTTTTTCCAATAGGCTTTTTGTCATTAGATACTTAAATTCTTACCCAAGTTGAACTGTGTTAGTCAGAGATTGATCTAAATCTAGGGTTCAAATTGACGGAGAGCAGGTTTAAATGGAATACTGGGCAGGAATTGTTCCCTGTGAGGGTGGGGAGGGTGCCCAGAGAAGCTGTGGCTGCCCCTGGATCCCTGGCAGTGTCCAAGGCCAGGACGGATGGGGCTTGGAGCAGCCTGGGACAGTGGAAGGGGTCCCTGCCTATGGCAGAGAGTGGAACAAAATGAGCTTTAAGGTCCCTCTCCACCACTCTGGAATTCTATGATACCACCCAAGTGAAAGTGTCTTAGGTGGGTTGTAGCAGACCCAAATTAAAAATAACAATAATGAAGGTAGTACTCCACTACTGAGTAGTCACTGAGACTCTGTGACCCTTGATAAGTTATTTTTAAGCCCTAACCCAAGCACAGCTCCTTCCTGTGTGGGTTTTCCTGCAGGAGATGAGGCAGCACGATGTGCAGGAATTGAACAGGATCCTCTTCAGTGCTTTGGAGACCTCCCTGGTGGGGACGTCGGGCCATGACCTCATCAACCGCCTGTACCATGGCATTGTTGTCAACCAGATTGTGTGTAAGGAGTGCAAGAACGTCAGTGAGAGACAGGTACAGCCAGGGATCTCCCACTGGGGGGTTCTCTTCAGTCTGTTGGCTTTAAATGTTCTTGTTTTTAAAGTCCAAAAATAATGTCATCCTTGTTGAGTGCTTTGTTGAATCCAGGTAGTGAGTGTTGCACTCTAAGTCTTGGCTGCATTTTCTAAATGAGAGGTAGAAAACCCAAATGTTTTGCATCTTCTGAGTTCACAAGCCCTGCCTTTGGTAGGTGTCGTTAGCACAGAGTGCAGTGAGGTAACACAAAGACATATCTTGACAGTCTTTTATGCTCTTTGTAATTAAAAAAAAATCAGTTTTAGAAAAATTCATTTCTGTGAATGTATGAGGGGTTTTTGTCCCCCATCAGCTGTGGTGAATAGGATGAGTATCTTTCTAATCTGAAATCTAATCTTATACAAATTTACACCCCTCAACCTCATTTCTTGTTTTCCTTTCTGCACAGGAAGATTTCCTAGACCTCACAGTGGCAGTGAAAGGTGTGGCTGGCTTGGAGGAGGCCCTGTGGAACATGTACGTGGAGGAGGAGTACTTTGAGAATGACAACTTGTATCGGTGTGGAGCCTGTGACAAACTGGTTGAAGCTTCAAAGGTAACACCTTAGGGTGTGATGACATAGGGAGAGATGGGATATTGGGAAGGAATTGTTCCCTGGGAGGGTGGGGAGGCCCTGGCACAGGGTGCCCAGAGAAGCTTTGACTGCCCCTGGATCCCTGGAAGTGTCCAAGGCTGGGCTTGTAGCAGCCTGGGATGGTGGAAGTTGTCCCTGCTGCCCATGGCAGGATGTGGGACTGGATCATCTTTAAGGTCCCTTCCAACCCAAACCATTCTGGGATTCTATGGAACCTCAGCTGGGATGTCAAGAACAGCTCCTGTGGCTTGTTTCCCAGATGTTGGTGCAGTTTTTTATGTCCCTAACACTGAGGGTGGTATAATTTGGAGAGAATTGACTCATTCAACACCTCTGCTGCACCTGTCTCTGGGCATTTTGGAGGATTGGCTAAAAGCTAACTTAAAGCATAAGAGACAAATAAACAGATTCATGCAATGAGAGAAAACTAATGGAAAATCACTTCTGGAGAAAATGAGAGAGAAGAACAACTGTTGCTCTGTGTAGGGGATGGGATCTGTTGCTTCTGTGGAGGGAAGCAGGTTTAGGCTGTTGGTGCACTCTGCCCTCCTGCAGGATGGGTGAAATCAAAGCCCTGCAGCTCTTTAGGTGTGGAGGGAGTAGTCCAGAGGGAAGCTGAGGACAGGCAAGGTTAATCAGTGACTTGGGAGCTCAGGAACACTCAGCAGTGCCTCACATGTCTTGTTGCAAGAGCTGGCTGGGGTTTAACTGGACTGGGTTCAGGGCAGTACAGGGTAAGTTGTCTGCCTCTCACAAGTGCTCATCTGTGTAAGAGTAGAGTGGGAACTCTGAATTTTGGTAGGAAATCACAGAGCTGGGGATGGCCAGGGTGTGGATGCAAATGGAATTCCTAATTCAGGAGGTTTCTTATACCCTGGGTGTGTTCGTGTTGTGGTTCTGCCAGTGGAGAGGAGGATGGAGACACTGGGAAGGCTCAGAAACGTGGCCGTGGAACCCACACCTGCTGCCAGAGGTGGTACAGGATGGTTGGTTTTACTTCTCACAAGGGTTCTGGATGTGCTCACACATCAAGTGGTTGGATCATTGAAATGGATTGTCCTGCCTTTCCTGCCTGGAGGGTGCTCCCCTGTATAAATGAGGGAGACTTTAGCTCCTGGTTTTTCTGTGGCTGCCCAGATAGAGGACATGGGCTATGGAAATGTCATTACTGACTGGAATTTCACCAATGTCCTTTATTTGCTGTGGCAGGATCAAGGATGGGACAGGTGATCACCAATCAAGGAAGATGGGCTCAGCAGGGGGAAAAGATCTGGATTGCTTTTAGCTTGTGTAGTTGGAAGGGAAATTGAGAATTAGTGAAGGCATTACAAAAATGAGGGCACTGATCTTGTCTGCCTCTTCTTGGTGAAAGAGGATTTGACCACAGCAAGGTGGAAGGAATATTTTATTCTAGCTCTGTGCTTCAAATGTTTTTCAAATCCCTTCCCAGTCTGCCAAACTGCGTAAGCTGCCCCCCTTCCTCACCATCTCCCTGCTGAGGTTCAACTTTGACTTTGAGAAGTGTGAGAGGTACAAGGAAACAAGCTGCTACACATTCCCCATCCACATCAACCTGAGACCTTTCTGTGAGCAGGTGGGTGCTGTTACTTTGGTTAAAAGTTTCTGTGTGCTCAGCAGAAAGCCCACACTCAAGGTTCTTTTATTTTGCATTTTGTCGGGTATTTGAGTAACTTTCTGGTGTCCTCCTCCACTTTTGAACTGAGCTACCTTGTAGCTACAAGGGGGAAGAGTGTAATAATTACCCAAAAGTTATCTAAGCTTTCCTTGGCAGGAGGATTGTCACTGGAAATGGAAATTGAAATTTATTTTTGTGTGGTTATTCTCTGTTAACATCATGTATAAATGGAGCTATATGTGCTTTATGTGCCTATAGTTTTTCCATTTTTCTCAGGAATCTGTGTTTGCCTTCCTAAATATGATTCTGGTTATAAACTGAGCTATGCCATTGCTTGATGGCAAATTTTGATCCTTAAACAACATAACAGAGGCACTGTTATGGAACAGGCATTTTTCTTCTTGAAGTGTTGCAGTGCAAGCTTGGAGATTTCTCAGTGTTTGCATTTGAGGAAGCTTTTTCCCCTCCCAGTTTTAGTGTTTCTAAGTGTTGCTTCTTCTTGCTCTCCACTTTTAAACAGAATAAGCCTGGTTGTGGACAAACATTGCAATTGAAATATTGAAATATTTTGAATTTCCAGTATGGCTCAGAATCCTGCTTGTTTAATAACACAGAGTACCCAGGGAAGCTGTGGCTGCCCCAGCCCTGGAAGTGTCCAAGGCCAGGTTGGACAGGACTTGGGACCACCTGGGAAGGTGTCCCTGCCCCTGGCAGGAACCCAGATGAATTTTAAAGTCTCTTCAACCCAAACCATTCTGGGATTTTATGGTTTATCAGCTCCATGGCTTGTGCCAGTCCTTCCTTGTGACCCCAGCCCTGAAAAGCCACTTCAGTCCCTGCACATGCAAATGCACACTGAGGAATGTCTGAGGTGATGCTGAAGGTGTGAAGCTGTCCTTGTGTGAGAGAGAGACTTGCTGACCTCTGTTGTTGTGACAATTATTGTTTTTCTTTTTAAAGACTGAAATGGATGATTCAGAGTACATGTATGAGCTCTTCTCTGTTATTATACACAAAGGTGGCTGCTATGGAGGACACTATCATGTTTATATCAGAGATGTGGATGAATTAGGAAACTGGCAACTCCAAGTGAGTCCTGAAGGCTTTTCTTCTTTGTTGTATTTTTCAGAAAACTCTTCAGAACTAGTGGATGAATGTGCATCCAGACTTGAATAATATTGTAATGAGGCTTTGTGTGTCTTGCCTCATTGAGAAGGGTGGTTTATGAGAATGTCCATCACACTGGTGATGTCAGTGCAGAATAATCCAATTCTCTAACTGTGTGTGAAACATCAATATTTGTGAGTGTATTTCTTACCCAGGAAGAAGAGGATGGGCTGATTGAAGATAAGGTTTTAAGAGACACTGAGAATGGCAGAGAAATGGAAAACCCACTGTCAGTCCTGAAAGGGATTTTATCAGAGGTATGGTATGTCAGGAGTTCATTGCTTTGGTTTTGGAATTAAGGAACCTGAAAGGGATTGCTGTTTGTGAAAATGGGCTGGTTAAATTGTCCAGAGCTCCTCTGAGCTTGGTGTGAAGCATTTAAAACTTGGATTTAATATTAACAGTGGCTCTTCACACAGACAAAGGTCCTTTTGGAGTATTGCTTAAGTTGCTCACCAAAGCTGTTGCAAAAGGAATCAGAATATCCTGAGTTGGATGGGACTCACAAGGATCATTGATCCAGCTCCTGGCCCTGCACAGGCACCCCAGCAGTCCCATCCTGTGCATCCCTGGGAATGTGCCCATTCCCTGGGGAGCCTGGGCAGTGCCCAGCACCCTCTGCGGGAAGATCCTTTTCCTAAAATCCAACCTAAACCCCCCTACCACAGCTCCAGATGTTGCTACAGCAGCTTATTAAAAACCAGGAATGATTAAAACATCTCAAAATTGGCTTCTCTGTGTTGATCCCTTGACTTCTGTAGCTTTTGTTACCTCAGTTTTTCATTTCGCTGCAGGAAGAAGCCAAACAAATCCCTGTGGATCAGTTAGGGCAGAAATTCCTGGAGAAGAAAGGGGTGTCCTGGAATAAGAAATACAGGAAACAATATGGAGCATTGCGAAAGGTAATCACAGGTTTGTTAGTTTTGGTTTTAGTTAACTTTTATAATCATTTATATGCCTGTTGAATAGCCACGAGGATGATAATTGAGAATAATTGGATTAGCATGTGTTAGGAGAGGTTTGTAAGGTGAATTAGCACGCTGGGGAACACAAGATTTCCAAGGAATTGTGTGCCTGACAGTCTATTTTTTTTGTTGGCCTGTAAAAAATTAACCTTAGCTACAGAAATGAGGTTTTGAAAATGTATCCCTCTTTTTAGTTGGTTAGAGCATGTCCATGAAATGAATACTCCAGTAAAACCTTGTTTTCCAGTTGGTTTCTGTATTTTATGACGTTTTAAGGAAAACACTTCAGCATTTGTGTTGTAGATAGGTGGAAAATTGTTGTTTGCCTGTGTTTTGAAGGGAGCTACCTGCAGTTTCCACAAGAATTACTTGAAAGTAGGTATGAAATGTGGAAGTGAGGCTTTTGCAGAGGTAAACTGAGAAAATACATGAGGAAGCACCATAAAATGAGGGATGAATTAATGGGGTTTGTGTTTCACTTTGAGGAGAATCAGGTGAAGCAGCTTAATGCAGGCTGCTGCATTTAAAACTTGGCATCTCCTTCATCCTGTCCTTTATTTCCTTTCAGTATTTGCAGAATCATCCCCAGATATTCCAGATGAGCCCTGATGGAAACAAGGTTGGCCTGAAGGAAACACACAGGCTCCTGTTCAAGCTGGATTCTTGTGGACAAGATCTCCAGAGCCCTCCCCAAAAAAATGATGTCCAGTGGAACTGTGAGAAAACTCCCCCAAGGACAAGGGCTGCCTCTGCTGGGTGTCACTGGTTTGATCTGAATGATTCCAAAGTTCAGCCCATCAAGGAGAAGGATATTGAGAAACAGTTCCAGGGTAAAGAGAGTGCCTACATGCTGTTCTACAGGAAAGCTCAGCTCAAAAGGCCCCCTGAAGGTACACAAAGCTCATCTGGGGATTCTGGGGGGGAGCTGTTGGGCTTTTTTTGCCCTTTCTGTAGTTTTTTTTTCCCCAGTTTTCCTTGTAGTGATCATTTGACAAAGGAGTTAAATGAAGATGCAAGGAGGTGGTTAATTGTTAATTGGCTATAGGTGACTAATTCTTTTTTTTAGCATGCTCCACAAATAATAGCAGAGCATCAGCTGGAACAAATAAAAGTTGTTGCTAATGGCATTGTGTGTTAATTTCCCTTAAAGGTTGACTGGAAGGAGTAAAAGCATTTGTTTGTTCTTTTATATCACCTTGCAGTTGAGTTTTCAGTGATTATTGAACAGTAATGTTTCATCTTGATCACATTTTTGTTTGCCAGACCAGCCCATATTTTTTGTTGCAGCACGAGGAAATCCAAGGTACCAAATTCCTGAGCACCTCCTGAATGAAATGAATGCTACTAATACAGAGCTGCAAAAAATGAGGTATTTTGGTGTCACTCATCTCAAACAGCTTTTATCTGCATGACTCCCAAAGGATGCAAAAGGAAAGAAACTCCTTGAGCAGAGTCAGAACTGAAATGGTTCAATGTCATGGAGGTTAATTGAAGAACATAATTTCTATATCTGTATTCTGCTGGTTCCCTGCCCTGTTAGCAGGCAGCCTACAGAATTTCAAGGGAAACAGAGTTTCAAATTGTGCTGTTTTCTGGTGAAAATCACTGCAGTTCTGGGAAGAGAATGGATTCCATTATCTTAATTGTGTTTACAGAGGGAGTTCTCCCCTGGGAGAAGGGGGAGGAACTTGGTTTTCTATGAATTAACTGATAAATTATATTCTCTGCCAGGAAAGTGAAGAGCTCATGCTATTCAGGTTGGACAAAACTTCCTTGTTTTGAGGGACACAAGTGCTGATACATCTGAATCACAGTTAAGATTTCAAAATACAGACACAAGAGTGAGAGTTCATGGGATATTTCACACAAGATTGTGGCTGCCCCATCCCTGGAAGTGTCCAAGGCCAGGCTGGACAGGTCTTGGAGCAACTTGGGATAGGGAAAGGTGTCCCCTACCCATGGCAGGGAGGGAATGGATGAGCTTTAAGGCCCTTCCAACCCAAACTATCCTGGGATTCTGTCTCTGAGTGAATTCCACTCTTATTTTTTTAAATGTTTGCCCCTACAGCTAGGGACAGGTGTAAAGGAGGAGGAAATGTGACAGGGAATTTAGCCCTGGAAGCATCAGTTCCAGGACAGCTGCACAGGAACATCTGTTTGCTGTTAAATTCACCAGTTTGTTGTGTTGTTCTCCCAAAGAGCTGAATGTGACTCAGCAAACAATGGCATTGATTTACACCTCCACCTGAGCTCCTGCTACAAATTCCACAATGGGGCTCTGCATCCTTCACTTTCTTGGAAAGAGAGCGTGGTGGATTTGACTATTGACAGGAGAAAAACCCTGGGAGACCTTCGACAGGCAGTGTTCCAGGTACCTGCTCTGTCAAATAAACTTTATTTTTACTGGAGCCACTGCAACATTTACAAATGTATTTATGCTGCAGTCTTTGTGTCAAGGAGAAATTTTCAACAGCAGGTGGAGTTTAGGGGGCTAAAAACTTAATGTGGGCTTACACAGGAGGAAAGGGTGGTGTGGGGTCTGTTCTTGAAGCCATGAAATTGCTGGAATTTTAACTATGGAGACTTCAGAGTTCACATGAGCTAATTAATTACATTTGGGCATCATGTGCATGGCCATGGATTGACACTTTGCAGAACTCCAGGCTTATTGTTGATATTTCATTTCGTGACAGTTTTGTCTTTGTCTTTTCAAGGAATCGCCAGTTCAGTGTCACCAAGTGAGCTTGGGAGCCAGGCTGTGACAGCTTTCAACAGATTGTAGTTTGGAATGCTGAATTACTGCTCACTGTGATGTGATATAATCTTTCTGGTTATTTTTCCCAACTAGATGCTGGAATCTTGGGAAGGGGACATGGTTCTCAGCATGGCCAAGCCTTTACCAGCAGGATTACACCTGTACCAGGTGCTTGAGGGTAAGAGCACTGCATGCCAGCCTTCCATGCTACTGCTGTATTTTAATTCCTGCAGCCATCAAAGATTTAATCTCTAAATCATCCTGGAGATGTGTACTACTGAGCACTCTTCCAGCTCAAACTCCTGTCAAGTAATTTAAATTATTTATTTCACTCTTATTAGTGGAATTAATGATTTTGAGGCTTTGCTGTGGAATCTCTGCTGTGAGATGCAGTAAGACTGCAGATCTTAAGCAAGTTAAGCACATTTGCTGACAAGAATGAATCAGTCTGTGTCTTGCCCTTGATTTGCTTGTGGATGTTTGCTTTCATAGGATTGGCCTAATAGGTGGAGGAGAGGATAGAAAAGAGGAGCCAGGGTGACATCAAAGGAAAATGTAGGTTAGACTTCAGCTGAACTAGGAATTTTATGAAGGGAGATGATCACATAAGGAATTCATTAATTTATTAAGGGTACATCAGTTCTTAAATCATCATTTTTGTCTCCAGTTTTGCTTTGTTAGGATTCCATGTGTTAATCTTTAAAAGCTATTCAGTAACTTTTAAATTTGTTGCTCTCTGTGGTCAGCTTCAGAAAGTGAGTGTTGAACCAGAACATAGTCCAACTCTCCATGATGTTGACATCAAAATACAGAGACACTCAGATCTGCTCTAAATATTCCTCCCCCTGCTTGTACAGTTCTTCAAGTGTAGTGACTTCTAAAAACTTGCTGACCCTGTTTGTATGCTTTGTGGGGAGCAAGAACTTGATGATTTGCTCCTGTTTTTTAGGAGATGAGCTGACCCTGGATGGCATTGGGCTGACTGATGGAGCAGACATCTTTGTGTGGAATGGGAAGGAGGTAAAGGAACCAAGCACCTCCTTCCTTGTCAGGTCTGAAGAGATGACTGTGCAAGGTCTCCTGGAAATCCTGTGCTCCTTTTGTAGTTTCCCATCTTCATTTTAATATTAAGGCTTCTGCTTAACCTGGAAGTGGTTGTGAAACACAGCATTTTATTCTCTCTAATGGAATATGCCACTTTTATTGTAAAAGTATCCACTTTATTTTGGCTTTATCAAAAAAGAGACCCCAAACCAAACCACCCAAACATGTAGTAACAGAGTCGTTTTTATCTAGGTTTTGTTTTTGGTGTAGTTTTTCCTATTCTAGCTTTTGTATCATTAAATTTCTTTCAGCAAGGAACTGCATTTATTTCTTAGGTTCAATATCAGAAAGACCAAGTTCTAAAATGTAAAAAGTCACAATGTTCAATCAAATTTGGGTAATTCTTCAATGTCCTGAGGGGCTAAATTTTTGTGGCCTTGATTTTGCCAAGTGTCCACTGGTTTCCCAGCTGCTGTTACCATGGAATGGTTTGGGAAGGGACTTAAGGATCCCATTCCACCACCTGCTATGTGCTAGGACATCTTCCACAATCCCAGGTTGTTCCAAGCCCCATCCAGCCTGGCCTTGGACACTTCTAGGGATCCAGGGGCAGCCACAGCTTCTCTGGATAATGTTTT
This sequence comes from Drymodes brunneopygia, assembly GCA_013400955.1. Taxonomy (NCBI): domain Eukaryota; kingdom Metazoa; phylum Chordata; class Aves; order Passeriformes; family Petroicidae; genus Drymodes; species Drymodes brunneopygia. The sequence continues at coordinate 121,320 of VZTZ01050170.1, read as the reverse complement.
GCTTCCTTTTCCCAGCACCTGTGGGTTACTCTGGTTGTTTGTTCAGCACAAATTTGGTCTGAGGTAGTTCATGAGGGGAGACCAAAATTCTTGGTCTCAATTTTCTCACTGCCCAGTCTCTCCTGTATTTCATGGATCAGCCCCCCACAAAGCTGGCATTCCATCCTTCCTTCCTTCCTTCCTTCCTCCTTTCCCTCAGGTTGGAGGCACAAAGGTGCAGACAGGCCCTGAGCACGAGCCCTTGGTGCTGAACGTGCTGCGCTTGGCCGAGCACAACGAGGGTGGCAAGGGGCAGCACTTCAGCGAGGCCCAGCTCGTGTTCTCCTGCAGCACCAGCCTGGGCCAGCTGCTCTCAGCCTTGGCTCCTGCTGGAGGCATCATCCTCAAAAATGGCTCTGGAGCAGACAGAGAAGCCAAGAACTGGGAGGTTTTTCGTGAGGAAGACATGAAGGAGACAGTCCGAAGTGTTGGGCTCAGGGATGGGTGCTCGGTGCTGATCTTGGACAGCCATGACCAGAGGTAACGTTTGTGATTGTAATTAAACAAAAAAAGCAACTCTGGCAAAACCTTTTAATTCAAATTACACTAACATGATATATGCTTGTAGCTAATTATCACTTTGAGCTTATAAATAGAAGTATTTTCATCTTGAGTTTTGGAGACTAAATATTTATCAGTTGTTAGATGTTTCTTGCCCTCAAAATGCAGCACCAGTCGCAGCCTTTGATTTACACATGGAAAGGGGAAAAACATAGTGGGAACAACTCATGCTTAGTGAATCCAAAGCTGCCAGGGGCAAATTTCTGCTCTCATTTCATTATATTCTGTGCTCCCTGAGGCCTCTGCTCTGTGGGATGCCATCACTGTCAACAACTTTAACATCATCCATTTGTTTGGGAACTGTGCTGGGGAGTGATGTAGCCCTGTGCAGTTTTCCTGTCTCTGACTGACTTTGCACTGCTGATTCCCACAGCTTTGTCAACGTGGCAAGTGGGAATTTGACTGCCTTCACCTATGACATCAGCTGGCTCCAAGTGAAAAACTTCTGTGGGCTGGAAGAGGAGGAGGAACATGTTAAAATCACTGCCACTATTGAAACAGTAAGGACTCTGCTTTCTTGGGCCACTGCTCATTTGATTTAACCTCAGGGATGAAGTTTTTCCCTCCTGAAAATAGTGTTGAGCTCAGAGTTACAATCCCTGGGTTATTTTCAGGTAGCTTAAACCAATGCAGTGTTTCAGTGTCAAACAGTTTTCTTTTTGGACCATCCTGTAAATGGAAGTTTGAGGAGCTAGAAGAGGAGGGAGGGATTATTTTTGTGCCCTGCAACTTAAACAGGCAGGGGTGTTGGTGACATTCCAGGCTGGAGGTGTTCACAAGCCTTTTAATATCCCTTTCTTTTAGGTTATGTCAGATATCAAACTGAAGGCGATCCGGGAGCTTGGGCTGGAGAAGGAGCTGGGTAAGGGTTCAGCTGTTTTGTCAATCTAATAATGTTACAATTTACTGGCTTTTGAATGGGTTTAGTGCTAGAATTTTCCTTTCTGTGAAAGAATAAAAGCTGAGACTATTTATGGAGTCTCTAGGAGTTTCTCTCCAGTTTTATTTTTGATGTCAAAGAGGGAGGCCTCTTAGATAAACCTGTTGTAATTAATCTTAAAGGTGTTACCTGTCTGAAATTCTGAGTCAAATGTATTCCTATTTTAATTTCTTAATACTTGTCTCTTTCCTGCCCTTTTTTGTTGCAGCAAATGAGAGCTGTCTTAGACCTGTTAGTGGCAATGGGAAACTTCTGTCTCCAGGTAAATTGATTTATTTAATCACTGTTCTGTGAGAAATTCACTGGGGAGATTTTAAGCCTCACTTTGTCCTTTCCTGCGAGGAGTACCCACACATAACACCTCTGATTCCCAGGCTTAACTGAACCAGCTGTGTGGGGGTTTTTTTCAGTTTTAAAGTTAATTAACAGTACCAATACAAAGATAGGGATTAAATTTAAATGTTCAGCTTGGTTTTATTCCTTGCATCCCTAATCCACCTGTGCTCGTGCTGGGCACTGGGAGACCTCTATGGCTTAGTTTTCCTCATAGGAAATTCCCAGATCTGTTCTCACAGCTGAGCAGGTAAAGCTCTCCAGAGGGCACTGAGGGGTTTTAGCTGACTCTGCGAATGATAAAATGGCTGTTTTTATTTGTCCTCCCCAAAGTGCCAGAGGATTACACAGTCAAGGAGGCAGAGCTGAAGATGGGAAGCTTGCTCGGGCTGTGCCGTGGGAAAGCTCCAACTTCCACTCAGGTACAGCAGTGGGGGATGGGAGGAGCCTGGTGCAGGACTTCCCTAAAGAGAAAAAATGGAAAAAAAGGGGGCTATTGCTCTTGGAACGTGCAAGTTGTAAATATTCCAGAATCCCAAAATGGTTTGGGTTGGAAGGGACCTCAAAGCTTATCCAATTCCACCCCTTCCATGGGCAGGGACACCTTCCACTATCCCAGGGTGCTCCAAGCCCTGTCCAACCTGGCCTTGATGTGCAAAGAAGAAAGAGTTGTGTATTTCTGGAGACCAGGGGTGGCTAATGAGGATCTGCTGATGGCCATAACTCAACTATCTTTGCTTTTGGTACTGTTTGATGACATTCTTGGAACAAGAACTGTTCTTGCTCTTCCATATTTATTCTGATTGTTTGCATTTGGATTTCCAGCTCTTCCTGTACTTTATGGTTGGGAGTGATCAAAACTGCAGCCCTGAGATGGAGATAGTTGTGGAGGAGACTGCCTCTGTCAGAGAGGTAAGGCTGGCAGCTCCCACAGCTCTGCTCCCAGGCACCTGGACAACATTCCTTACATCCCTTCCCTTGCAGAGAGGAGTTGCAAGAACCATGCACAGAGTGAAGGAAGCTCTGGTGCTGCCAGTTCAGTGTTGAATTTGCAGCTTTGATTTTTTAAAAAGGTGCATCTGCAAACTATGGGGCAGAATTTCAAGTAAAGGAACAAACTGACAGCACAGATTTAATTTTTTGCCAGTTTGGGCAAGCTGGCTCAGCTGATGGGGTGCATTTTTTGCCTGGAAATCATCTCATCCATGAAGGGTTTAATATACAGCCCAAATACATCTTGTCCATCTCACATTGTTTTAAGGACTGACCAGCAATCAGTCACTCTTTATGTCAGAAAATTCTAACATAGATCTGCTGAAAAATTTATTTTTCATCTGCAGCATTGACACAACTCTCACCCTGTGTTTCTTCTTTCAGTGTCTCAATTTAATGCTGGAGAAATCTGGATTATCAGGTTGGTTGTGTTGTTGTTTCCATATTTTTTAAAAGAAATTTTTACTATTTTTAAGACAGCTCTTCCTACCCTAAACCTTTCAAGTTTTTCAATGATCTGTGTGTTATTGTAATGTGAGGAGGGGAAAGAATTCTAAAGGTGAAGTCTTTATAATACAGTTTTTTATTTTAAAGAGCTTGTCATAAATTTGACTGATAATTTGATGCATGGGAATTCCTTCTTTTTCCTCTAAAACCAGGGAAAATAATTAGGTAGGTGAGGAAGAGACATCTGTGCAAATAAAAGATTATTTTCATACAGCAAAAGGTCTGGGGAAGGAGATGAATGTGGTAATTCATTCAGAGTTCTGTTTAAAAAGCAAATTTAAAAAAAAATAAAGAAAAAGGAGCCTTAACACTTCTTAAGAGCTTTGTAATATTTTCCCACACTGGCATTATTGACTAATCAGTTTTCTGTGTGTGTCTTTTTGGGTTTTTGGCAGGTGACAACTGGCATTTGAGAAGGCTTGACTGGTGCTATGAGGCAGGGGAAGCATTGAGTCAGGAAGTAAGAGGAACCTGTTTTAATCCATGGGTTCTTTGCTCTATGTGCTGTGGAGAATTTCCCTGGGCTCAACCCATGGGCTGACATGGATGCTGTGCTTTCTCTCCCTGCAGAATGCCACCCTGAAGGAACTCAACATTTGCAGAGGGGACACTTTGGTTATAACTGAGGGAAAGCTTCCAGAAAAGGTAAAAGGAGGGTGGGCAGTGGCTGGAGACTTGGAATCCCAGAATGGTTTGGGTTGGGAGGGACCTTAAAGGCCATCCATTGCCATGGCAGGGACACTTTTCACTATTCCAGGGTGCTCCAAATCCTATCCAACCTGGCCCTGAACGGGTTGTACCTTGCAGAATTGTAGCATCATCATTTTTGCACCACCATGTTCCCCATGTGGATGTGATAAATCCTGTCCCCAGCTGCCACACCCACACATTCTTTGGACGCTTCCAGGGATGGTGACTCCACCATTCCCTGAGCAGCCTTAAAAGCCTAATTTTAAACAAAGCTTTTCTTTCTTCCTGTGCTGAAGGTGAAATTTCTCCTTGTCTGCACAGAACTCTTGAGCCACCTGGTGTTTTCTGTTCCAGGGTCTCCTGAAAATCCCCATCTGGTGGCTGAAGCCTTTAAGGCATAAGAAACATGGAGAGAATGGACAAGACCAGGTGAATGGGATCACCTGGAAGATGGATGCTTTGCAGGTGTCTGCTGCAGCAGGTGAGCCTGGCAGGGTTTGAAAAGAATCATCTGTGGTTGCTCTTTGAGTCAAACCCAAATTTTAACCCAAAGCTTAAAACCTTTCTGAAACCTATGAGGGGCTACACAAGTTGCATCAAGGTTAACTACTGAGGAGACAGATGCAGTTTTGGACATAAATGCTGGATAATCCTGTTGTAGGGATGTTCCTCAGCTGTAGCAAGGGCTCTTTATTTGTCAGTCTCTCTACTGAAGGCAGTGGCAGCATTGTAAAGCATCTGCTTTGTGAGCACAGAGGTGATTGGCTTCAAATGCCAGACACCTGTTGGCACATTTAATTCCCTTCAGGCTGTGCTGCTTTTTAGGAAGCTGTAAAAGGAGGGATGGGTAAAGCTTGCATAGTATAAAAGACGTTAAATGCAGTGTTTTAACTGTGTTTGTTCTCCTAAAGGTCAAATTCAAATCAAAAACCAGCCAGGGCAGGAAAATCAAGTGAGGATTGAGAAGGGAGAAGAAAATGAAGTGGAAATAACAGAATTGGAAAATGGGGAACGAATTGATTTTTCATCTTGTATTAGAAATAACATTCCTGTGGTGCTGAGGTGTGCTGCAGGGCAGGACCCCTCTCCTTGTAGAAGTTTTCTTTGCATTTTTTCTCCTTCTGCCTCAAACCTTTTCTGAGTTTCACTTTCTTCCCTGAAGATTTCAGTAGTGGGGCTAAGAGCAGTTTAACCTTGCTTGCAGTATGTTTAACCCATAATTAACACTGTTTATCACTGGGAATAACTGCTCCTAGTTCTGAAATTTGCAGTACAGGAACTGTTTAGAAATTATCACGGTGAATTTTGTGTGCTGGATATGCCTACAGCAGGGGGTTAGAATGAGGTGACCTTTAAGGGCTCTTCCAACCCAAACCAGTCTGGGATTCCTGGAATATTCTAGGTGGGCTCCCAAAAATTGGAGATCAGGCCCCTTCTCTAAGTGAAATGTGACCATGAAGTGACTTTTACCTCTCAGGTCTGTACAAATCATGTTGACTCTTTATTTCTTCCTCCTCCTTCCCCCCTTCAAAGCTCTACCAGAACCCACCTACCCGGGCCTGGATCTCTGTTATGCTGGCAGGATAGAGATAGCAGGAGAGGCCTCTCTGGAAGATCTGAAGATGCAGGTTAGATGCTCTCCTGTGTTGGGCTGTGCAGCAGCACTGTGACTTGAGCTCTATTAACAGCTCTTTTTTATTTCCTTTTCCCCTGGCTCCAGTCTGTTGTGCCATGGCATTTATGCTGAAACTCTGCCTTGCAGCCTTTCTCTTTATTTCAGTGTAAAATCTCTCCATGGGAAGCACATACATAACAGGCACCTCCTAAAAAGCTGCTTTGCCATTTCCACATTTTCCCTGTATTCTTTTTCTGCATTATTTTTTTTTTAAATCTTGTTTCTGTATGTGAAACCTGATGAATAAAGAAATGCTTTGGGGTGCGCAGATTTGTCAGCCAGGAAGGTCTGGCTCAGTTTCTTTGGCCAGAAACTAAAATACCTTTGTGTGGTTTTAATACACTAAAAGCCAAACCAAAACAAAAAAATTAAAACCAAACTGAAACAAAACACCCCAAAAGAAAAAACTAACCCCAAACCCACAAAAATGCATAACCCAGTCCTATCAAAAGGCTCTGTGTAGTTTAACCAGTTGATTGTTCTACTTGAGCTGCAATGATTCCAACAGCCTCATTGCCTCCCAGTTGTTCAAATTCTAGTTAAAAAGAGAAATTTGGTACTTTGGAAATGGAAGCTGAGTTGAGAATTGTTGAGAGGGAGGGAAATCCAATTCCCTTGAAGGTTGAGATGTGAATACATTGGTCATAGCCACAAGCAACAACTGTGGAATAAATCTCAATACCTTGCCCTCTTTTTTGAGAGCTAAATCCAGTGGTTTTCTGTTTTTCTGAGGAGACTGGCTGCTAAAGTTACTGAGAAAGTGTTTCTGTTTTTCAGGCTCTGACCTTGCCCTGCTGCCAGGAGCAGGCTGTGCCCCTGCCCTCGTTCCTCAGGGTTTGGACAGTGGACAGCAAACGGCCTGGGAAGCTCCTCCGGGACAACAAGCGCAGACTCAGGTGGGTGTCCTGGGGAATGAGCACCAGGCTGGCTGTGAGATGGAGTCTGAGGAAATAAATCAGCTCAGTTGGAGCTGGAAAGGATCCTAAAGGTGAGCAGTGCCACCCCCTGCCGTGGGCAGGGACACCTTCCACCCTCCCAGGTTGACTCCTGGCCTTGGGCACTGCCAGGGATCCAGGGGCAGCCACAACTTCTCTGGGCACCCTGTGCCAGGGCCTGCCCACCCTCACAGGGAACAATTCCTTCCCAATATCCCATCCATCCCTGCCCTCTGGCAGGGGGAAGCCATTCCCTGTGTCCTGTCCCTCCATGCCTTGTCCCCAGTCCCTCTCCAGCTCTCCTAGAGCCCCTTTAGGCCATGGAAGGGGCTCTGGGCTCCCCCTGAAGCCTTCTCTCCAGGTGAGCAAACCCAGCTCTCCCAGCATGGCTCCAGAGCTATGCAGACACTCTCTGTTGTGTTTTCAGTGACTACAGACTGGGTGCCAGAGTGGAAATCTGCATAGAACCCTTGCAAGAAGAAGAGAATTTGGGGTAAGAGCTCAAGATCCTTATTGCTCTTGTTTCTTACAGCTCTGCATTTGAGGAGAGCCTTTAACTGAGCAGCTTTTAACTTCAAGGCTCTCAGGATGTGGGAGTTGTTTATTGTTTTCCACAAACAAAGTGAGGGAGGGAAAGCTGGGAACTCTGAAAGCGGCTCACGAGGATTTTCTCTCACCCTGCTTTCAGCCCCCAGGAGCTGCTGCTGCGAGTCCAGATGGGAATTCCAGGGGAGAGGGACTACTCTGACTCCCGGGATTTGGTGTGGGACATCTCCAAGGAATGCACGACCTGGGCTCTGAGGCAAAGAGTGGCTTCTCACTATTGTCTCCCTGTAGATAAAATTGAAATAGCCAAATACTTCCCTGAGAGATTTGAGTGGCTGCCAATATCTAGCTGGGTAAGACCTGGAATGACTCTCCAGTTGTTGGAGAGGAGCATGTGGTGGTTTGGGCTTCTGATCCTTAGGGGTTGAATTTAAGGAGAATTCCAAACTCTTCTGCTCTGATTTTTTTCAGACACAGCAAATCTCCAAGAGAAAAAGGAGGAAAAAGCAGGAGAGTTTGCAGTCAGCACCTTATCACTTGAAGGATGGGGACATCATTGGGGTGAAGGTAAGTTTCCTTGGATTTAATTGTTGCATGAAGATGAGGTTCAGGCACTGTCCGCATTGCAGTATCTTCATTTATTCCTGTTTTTTTCTCATCCTGCTGCATCTCTGAGAGCACTGGCATGTGGGTTTGGACACTGCATTGTGTTGGTAGGAAATTTCTGGCTGCTGCTGCTTTTCCTTTTTCTCCTTTTCCTTGCCCTCATTTTTTGACTTGGCTTTTTTTTCACATTCTGAGTAAAATCCGAGGAAATGCCCTTTAAAAATCACATTGTAGATATAAACCTGTTACATATTATGGATTACTGAACTATGACAGTTCTATTTTATGGTGTAAAAAGGAATTACCCAGCACTGAGCTCTGAGCTAGCAATAAGGCTTACTTAGAAGGAAAGAACATTCTGGCTGGGTTTTAGAGCAGTAGGAGAAATTTGTGATGTGCTGTCCTGCTGTTTTAGCCTGTTGGAAGAAATCCATCCCTGGAAGTGTTCCTGACCAGGCTGGATGGGGTTTGGTGCTGCCTGGGATAGTGGAAGATGTCGCTGCCCGTGGCAGGGGTGGGACTGGATCATCTTTAATATCCCTTCCAACTGAAACCACTGCAGTTCTAATGAACTTGAAATTAATTGGTGCAAAAACCACTCAAAAGAAACAATCTGGAAATTTATTGAATCAGCTGAGAAACAGCTGGGAAATAGTTTGACCTTCTGCCTTTGTCTGCAATCCTTTCTCACAACAGAACCTTCTCCTGGATGACACTAAGGACTTCAGCACTGTGAGGGATGACATTGAGAAAGAGAAGCAGAAGCAGCTGGCCCTGGAAAAGAGGAAAAGGTAGTGAGCATTTAGCTGTATCTTTCTTTAGAAATAGACAAAGTGTTCCTTGCTGCTTTTCAGAGGAGCTGTGGCTGCCCCTGGATCCCTGGAAGTGTTCCAGACCAGGTTGGAGCACCCTGGGACAGTGGAAGGTGTCCCTGCCCATGGCAGGGGTGGAATGGGATGGGCTTTAAGGTCCCTTCCAACCCAAACCATTCCATGGTTCAGCCTACTTGGATAATTTTTGAGGCCGGTGGTAGCTGGGTGCTCTCAGAGCACACAGTTCCAGTAATCCTGCAGGGAGCACTTGGGTAATTCAGACTCATGGCTCTCAGTGTTCCTCATGGTTTTGCCTCCTGAAGCACACTGTGGAGATGCAAATGAACCCCTTGGCTGGCCTGGCCTTGCACAGGCTGTTTTCACAGCTCACTGGAGCTCAGAGTTCAGACCAGGCTCACTGTGCTAAGCCCAGCACTAATATTAACCATGTTATTTGTGTTTTCCAGCCGCCAGGAGCATGTCCAGGATCCCTTTTTCCCCAAGGAGAAGCTCCCCACCAAACCCCGCAAACCAGAAGTGGCTCTTTCCATCAACGTGGGGGTGTTCAGATAGCACCAGGAGCTGCTCTGCCCACACCACCCTGTGCTAACCTGGCCTGCAGGACCTGAGCTCCAGCAGCAAGAGGGGCTCTCCCAAAGTGTCCTCAAGGATCCCTGAGGCACCATCTGGCTGTAGGAATCAGGATAACTCTGATTTTCTTCTGCTCTCCATTGGGGAAGTGCTTTAAGGTCCCTTTCTCAGTGTGGTACTTACTCTCAGGCTGAGTAAATGCACTTTATGGAGGAGGAAAAGGATTAATATATTGTAGAACCCCTTGGTGACACTTTTGTAATCACCCAAAATGCTTTGCTGGGTCAGGTCTGACCCCTTGCACCATCACTACTGAGATTTAATGCAGTCATAATCATTTCTTTTTAGATTTTTTTCCCCATCTCTGATCACTGAAGTTACTGCTAATACCAGAATTTGCTTTTCTCACTTTATCTCTAAACCTAAGTCTGTAGAAGCTGGAGTCAAACCTAAGAATGAAGGAAATGTGGAACCTCTGAACAAAGTGTAGGATATTGGCTGAAAAAAAAGCAAATCCAGGATCTGTCAAGATGTTAAACCTGGAGACCTTTTGTGATATGGAACAACAGAGGCATAAGTTTCTAGGGCTTGTTTTGTTGCCCATAAACCTCATTTTGCAGTTTCTGGGGCTTTTTTGTTGTCCCTAAACTTATTAGCAGTCAAAAAGGTTGGAAAAAATGGGCAGATCCCATGTTTGATGTCCAGTGAGTTTTGCTGTACTCAGGAAAAAGGCTTGTATTTATTTTCAGTGCTCCTCTTCAGAGGAATTTCCCTCATTTCTCACCTTTCCAGCTGTTCTGATGTTGTTACACTGGAGAACCTGTTTCTCTTGGTGTCCTGAGCTGACTTGGAGCGGCTCGCTGGGCTCCAGGTCAAGTGTTTGGAAGTATTAACTCTAAAGTGAGCCTGACTATCCTTAATTAACTCTGTGATAATGAGAGAGCAAAACACAAGCTGCTCTTGGGGGCTGCAGTAAGTATTTGACCTATTTGCTGTATGTGGAGATTTTGTGGTAGGAGTTGCCAGTTGAGCAGATTCCTCAAATTTTGGCTAATGGGAGATTTTTTCATGAAAATTTTATAGGTTAACAATATTCTGTTATTTCAGAAAATATAAAAACTGACACTCAGCTATCAGCAAAAAAAAGAAGTGAAAAGCACCATGAAACACACGGTTATTATTTATTTCTGTGCATATCTTTAGAATTCAGCAGGTGCTCCTATGCTTTTTGGGGCTGATTCTCTGCAGAGGGGGCTGTTTAATGCCCTCACTCACTTGAATCCTGAAATCCCAGTTTTATGGACACATTTCCTGCCCATGGGGAGGGCAGGGGATGTTTTCCCATCTTAATTTGTGTCGCCTTCTTTCCATATCAGGTGTTCCTGGGAGAGCCTGGGTTTGCAGCAGGGATCAGAGGTGCTGATCCCAAAGGTTTGTGCTCCCGCATTGTTCTAGCCCATTGGATTTATTTGCTGTCAGTTCAGTTCCTCTGGTTTGTGCTGGAGAGCTGGGCTGAGTTCAGCCTTCCCTCCTGAAGAACTCTGGTCTCTCCCTGAGAACACCAAGTTTGGAGAAACTGAAATGCAAATTCCAAGTGGGAATTTTGTGCCTTTGTTCAAATGTAATGTAGCAGCGCCTGCACTGAACCAGTCTTGGAGTATTTCTAATGTTGGCTCAAAATGCAATTTATTTTTTTTCCTTAAAACTCTTGTGGGCCATTCCACAATGAGAGAGTTCATGGCAGACGGGGCTGGGAGAGTAAACACCTTTTGAAAACAGAGCCTTTGTGACTCCATGGGTTCTGATGGTCATTTGCAAAGCCTGGAAGAGCTTTCATCTTTATTTTCCAAGTGTTCTTCACAAAATAAAATGTCATTTCTATCTGCCTAGATTTCTAGTTGGCTTGTCTGTGGGTGTCTCACTGGTTGGGAATGGCACAAACTGGTTTCTGATATCATTGTTAATCAACTTTAATTTTCCAATGTTCCTGAACCATTTCTGGGTGAGGTTTCCCCACTTCTTGTGGCTGTTGTTTTTTTCTGAGGCTCCTGTCCTGCTCCTGGCTCAGGGCTCTGAGTGCAGGAGCAGCTTTGCTTTGTCTGGTTTGCAATCTCTGAGGATGGCAGGGAAGGTTCCTCCATCAGGACACAACTTAAAGCCACTCTGGAGCCCCAGACTTTTTATGAAAAGCCTTGGCAATTTTTTTATCCCAATTTTAATGAGTAGTTTGGACTGGTTATTTTGTCTGAGCAACAGGTTTTGACTGAAATTAGTAATTTGCTTCTAGAAAATATTAAGCCACTTTCTGGGAAATGAATTTTTCCTAAATTTTTCTTTCTTCTTTTTGGTCATCTGACTCACCACAGCTTGCTCAGACCTTTCTGGGATTCTGGACCTGGAGACTGTGGCTTTCCAGGTACAGGGAAATCTCCCAGAGCTGAACTGAAAGATTCCTACACCTTTCTTCTTGACCAGAGTGGTGCAGAGTACATGGCATTTCCAAGGGGTTTAGCTGGGTCAAAAGGGATATTGGGAAGAAATCCTTCCTGGCATGGGTAAAATCTGGTATCTAAACTGCCTTTTGTAGAGATCCAGCCCTCATGAAAGTTCCCTTTTCAATTAGGCAGAGGGAATAGAGCTGCACTCCAACTCTAGGAATGATTTATTCCACATGGATTTATGGAGATTTTATGTGTCCCTGGCTTTTGGTTCTTCAGTTAAAATGAGCTGTGCTTCCTCAGGGTCCCTCTGCACGAAAATGAGCACAGCAGAGGCCAAATTTAACCTTCCCCCCTGAGATTCCTCCTCAGGCATCTCAGATGCTTTGTGAAGAGTCTGGTAAAACGCAGATAAACCACACAAACCCAAAATAAACATCCCTCTTCCCCACAGCAGCTTCTTCCCAGTCTTCCTGCTTCCTCTGAGACTTTTTCTGCTGCCCTGGGATGTGGAAGCTGTCACCACCTCCTGTTCTTCCCAGGATCACCGAATCCTGGAGTCAGAGCCTTGCTGCAAACCTCTGCAGCTGTAGGGGAAGGTAAAATTCACAGTTACACCTGGGCTGGCAGGAGCCCAGCTGGAATTGCCTGCTTGCTGTGGAAGTGTCTGCTTCTCTTTTCCTGGAAAGATTTCCTTGCCTGCACCAAGGCCAGATGGATTTGCTTTGCAATGCCTCTTTTTATTCCCAAGTCTGAATCTTACTTTGCAGAAGGGCACAGGTTGGAATGGAATAGGTGATGCCATGGGCAGGGCCACCTTCCACTGTCCCAGGTGCTCCAAGCCCCAGTGTCCAGCCTGGCCTTGGGCACTGCCAGGGATCCAGGGGCAGCCACAGCTTCTCTGGGCACCCTGTGCCAGNGCCGGGCCGGGGCCGGGGCCGGGCGGGTCCCGCCGCGATCCCGGTTCGAGTCTGCCTCCGGCCCGGTCCCCGGCCCGGCCCCCCTGCGATCCCGGTTCGGGCCCGGTGCCGGTGCCGGTGCCGGCCCCGCCGCGATGAATGAGGCAGTGTCGCGGCGGACGCGGGACACCCTGGGGCAGGTGATCCGCAAGCCGCCGCTGACGGACGCGCTGCTGAGCAAGCCACCCTTCCGCTACCTGCACGACCTCATCTCCGAGGTGGGTGCGTGTGGGGTCCCCTCTCCGGGACATGTGGACACCCTGGGCTGGGTGGCACTGCCCAGAGTGTTGTGTAAATCCCGGGTTTTTTGGGGTGCTGAGTGAGTTTGGGGTGGGCAGGGCACGTGTAGGGTTAGGGTTCAGGCTGCCAGGGACATGGTTAGGCGGGGTTTGGGGATNGCACCCCCAGCTCTCCCAGCCTTGGAGCATCTCCCTGCTCTCCCCTGGATTTGCTCCAAGAGGTCCCTGCTTTTCTTGTGTTGGGTCCCAGAGTCACAATTCAGTGATAAACCAAGAAAAAGAACAACTTAACCCAGTGTGATTTGCCTCCCGCTGCCACAGTATTTCTCCCCAATACGTTTTATTCACTGCCTAGTGTGCTGAGGGGTGGTTTTGGGGCCGTTTCCGGGGGTTTTGGGGGCTGTTTGCAGGTGTTTTGGAGCTTTTTGCAGGGATTTGGGGCTGTTCCCCGGTGTTTTGGGGCTGTTTTGAGGGGGTTTGAGGGCTGCTTGCAGGGCTTTTCCCCTGAGGGCGGGCCCCGGTTGCTAAGGCCGCGGTGCCCCGTAGCAACGGGCCGCGCGCANTTGGAGCAGCCTGGGATAGTGAAGCATCACAGAATCATTGAAAGTGGGAAAACCCCCCGAGATTACTGAGTTCAAGCTGTGACTGATCCCCACCTTTACCACCAGCGCAGAGCACTGAGTGTCACATCGAGGCCTTCCTTGGACACCTCCAGGGATGGGAACTCCACTCCAAGGCCTGACCACCCTTTCAGTGATGAAAATTTTCCTAATAACCAACCTGAGCCTCCCCTGTCCCAGCCTGAGGCCGTTCCCTCTCCTCCTCTCCCTGTTCCTTGGGAGCAGAGCCCGACCCCCCCTGGCTGCCCCCTCCTGTCAGGGAGTTGTGCAGAGCCACAAGGCCCCCCCGAGCCTCCTTTTCTTCAGGCTGAGCCCCGTTCCCAGCTCCCTCAGCCACTCCTGGGCCTCCAGACCCTTCCCCAGCTGATGTGGATATTGAGCAGAGGCTTTAAATGTTCTTAACTCACCCCATTTTTGCTGTTTTTCCAGGTGATCAGGGTGACGGGTTTTCTGAAAGGACTTTACACGGATTTCGAGTTGAAGTCAGATAACGTCAAGGTGAGCATGGGACTTCTTGATTTATTTAGCTCTCAGTGTTCTTTGTGACTTGCCACAAGGTTCCTTTGGCCTTTTCTGTGTTCAGCACCAAGGACCTGTTGTTTTTGTGAAGAATCTGTAAAAGTTCCTTCCTGTGGGTTATTTTGTGCATTCCATGGGGTAAACACCTACAGATTTGTGCACAGATAAGTTTTAAACAGTCTTGTGGTCTCTCAGGAGAATCCGTGGCCCTAAATTTATTGCTTTATATATTTGTGTATATGTACAAATATATATATATATATACACGGTATATAAATATACACATTAAATATCCTTGTTTAATATCCCAGGACTCGCCTGTCTAGGATATGCATTCCACATTTATTGCAGTATAAAACTGGCTGATTACTCAAAGAGGAGGTCAATATCATTACTGAAAAGTCCTTTTCTTAGGTCCAGGGGTGACTTTACTCTGTTTGCTGCTTCCCCTTGATTTTTGGCTGAGCTGGTGCCGAGTTCTCCAGCTCCCAGCTTGGTCTGGGAGCTTTGGTTGCTGATTCCTGGCAAACAAGGCAGTGTTTGTGTGTTGCCTCTTAGGCAGCTGATCCCTTGGTGTTTGTTTAACGTAGCAACTGAAGTGTGAGCTCTGGGAGCCTGACTTCTCATCCCTCCAGCCACTTCTTGCATGTCTTAGTCACTGATTAATGTGTGTGTTTATTTCTGTGACTGGTCCTACCACTGTCAGTATAACTAAAATGAAGTTATTTCTAAGTGCATTGTTGTTTTTTTGTTGTCTTTGTTGACACTAAAAGCAGCTCCTGAGCAGGTCTTTGTTGCATCTATGTGCTGCTGCCTCTTTGAGAATTTTTTTCACAGATTTCCTTCACAGCCTGTGGGTCCACGGGGATTTCCAGAGCTCAGACAGAGGAGATAAAAATCCAGGATTGTGGGGGAAAATGTCTCAACCTTGAGTTCCTCTTCCCAAAACAGGAGGAAGACTTGGCTTCCTTACTGTGGTTTCTCATGGAGTTATAGAAGATCAACAGAGTAATTTTTATCTCAGTAATCAATAGGAGAGAGCTGTAAGGAGGATGGAAGTCATGGGGATTCCTCAAATGTGGGGACTTCTGGGAAAGAAATTCACCTCCAGCTACTTTGGGTATCACTGTCTGAGTGTTTATCAGAAGGGTTAATCTTGTTAAGTCTAATTAAACTTTGTTCCCATATAAATGGAAAGACTGGATATCAGGCTTGACCTTACAATTTTTCATATCCACTTTATGTATATATATATATTTACGTACTCAAAAATGTTTTATATTCATTTGTATTTATATATGCAACATTTTCTACCACTTGAAATTAGGGAAATACCTTTTTGTTTTTTTAAAATCTACCCAGTAAAAATGGCAGCCTTGTGGCAGTTGTTTGTTTTAATCCATATGGAAGGGAGAGAGATGGGAAGTGCCCTGACTCTGTTAAGCTTCAGTGCCACACACAAAATTCTCCTTGCTTGGCTTTCCTTTTTAACAGGCTGTGTGCTGGGCTGGCTAGTAATCCTTGACTTTTATTACATTTTGTTAATAAATCCCTGTTTATTCTTCTGTTTCACACCAGGATTTCATTCTCTGAGCCAGAAACCCTCCAGTTAAAATTTCACTTAGTTTTACTTCATTTATTTGGTATTTTTACTTCTGCTTTTACATAATCACTGGAAGACATCATCTCTGTTTAAGGGCAGTTTCTATAATTATAAAACTAAAAGAAATCTGGTAGCTGTGAAGGTAAAAATATCTCTTAACTGCTCTTTTACCAGGATAAGGACTCTAAAATCAACTTCCTTCAGAAGGCCATCGATGCTGTTGTGATGGTGACAGGAGAGCCACTGTCAGTGAGACCTGCACGAGTTGTGGCTGGGCATGAGCCTGAGAAAACCAATGAATTCCTCCAGGCAATTGGGAAGTGCTGCTTAAATAAGGTGGGACAGAATTACACAGATTTTATGCACACAGGGAGCAGGGACAGGAGGAGAGAGAATGGTCTCAGGCTGTGCCAGGGGAGGCTCAGGTTGGACATCAGGAGGAATTTCTTCATGGAAAGGGTGGTCAGGCCTTGGAGTGGAGTCTCCATCCCTGGAGGTGTCCAAGGAATTCCTGGAGATGGCACTCAGTGCTCTGACCTGGGGACATATTAATTATATAAAAGTTGCTCAGTGTTGACGTTTATTTCCTTTCAGTCAAATCTCTTAATTGTGGAATGAAATCATTTTATCCACTGTGCTTTTTTTGATTATGGAAACAATAATGGAGAAATTTGCTGACTGGTTGAAAACAACAGCAAGGGCTTTTCTTCTATTGCATTCTTACATGGAATCATGATGTTCTTACACTGAATTGCTACATTCTTAAAATAATGATAATTACTACATTAGTTATTCATTGAAACAGTTTACTCAGTGGTATTTTTCTGTTCCTTGCAGCTGTCCAGTGATGCTGCTGTGAAAAGGGTTTTGGCTGGGGAAAAAGCTGATGCTAAAGGGAAACCTCCAGCCTCTAAACCTCGGGATAAAGAAAGCAGAGAGCCCAGAGCAGAAGAACAAAGAAGTCATAGGGATAAAGAGGTAGCATTTGGATTTTTTAGGGTACTATGATTTATTTGTTTGGGGGTTTTTTTAGCAAAAAGTTGAGTTGCCATGTGTTGGAATTAATTTTTAGTGTTTGCTTTCTTTTTAGAGCAGGAGAGACACTGAAATTAAAGAGAGAAGCCCCAGCAGAGACAGAAAAGCCAAAGGAGATTTGAAAGAGAGCAGAGAAAGAGAAAAGGAGAGGGACAAACAGAAGAATAATGAAGAGAGGCACAAAGAACCTGGAAGAGACACCTCAAAGGAAGGAGAAAAACAAGAGAGGGATAGAAGCAAAAGCAGAACAACCAAGCAAGGAAGAGAAACAGAAAAAACCAAAGGAAAAGGAGACCCAGAGAGAGGAGATGATCTCGGGCATGATAAAGGACAGGAAAGAGAGAAAAGACATGAAGGAGGAAGAGAAAAGGACAGGCTGAAAGGAAGAGACAGAGATAAGGCCAGGGACAGAGAAGGAGAGAAGGACAGAGAGAGGGGAAGAGACCGGGACAGAGAAAAAGATGGGGAGCATTCCAGGGAACATGGGAAGGAGAAAGCAGAGAAAAAGGTAATCACTGAAATGTTCTTTTGGGATTGGGACTGTGTTTGTTCCAGTGGCCTTCCATGTTTGTATTCCTGCTCATTCAGCAGGAAGGGACCTTGTTCCAAACCCCTGCCGGTCTGGGATTCAAGGATTTTGAGAGCCACCTCATCACTGCCTTGCATTTTGTTGTTATTCTATTTCCTCCTCCACTAAATACTTCCTATTCTGCCTTTCTGTTCTGTTGGTAGAAATTCAGGATTGATGGGCACCAAAAGGGAGCTTGAATCTAAACCAGTTCATTTCTTTCCAGCCCTCAGATTCTGAAGAATCCACGCTCAGAAAACCCCAGAGGCCAACTAAAGACAGCAAGTGCCAGCCAGACACTGAGGTTAGTAGTGGAGAGGGTGGGAATATTCAAAATGCTGCATTTTCATTTGGGACTCTGCTTGAAAACAATGTAGGGTTGAAAGATAGGTAGAGGGCAAGTTTTAGGGCTGGAAAATACATGAAATAGATGTTTCCCTGATTTCTTAGTTGTTTATTTATTAAAAATTTCTCTGAGCTTGAACCAAAAAAAAAAGTCTACTCAATTTATTTGATTTTGCAGATTTTATTTCTGTCTATTGATATTTTGGACACTTCTTAGGATCACAGACAAGTTTGGGTTGGGAGGAACCTTAGAGCTCCTCTCTTCCAACACCCTGCTGTGGGATTTCTCTGTTCCTCAGATTCTTCCCTGGAAAGCTGATAGGGTTTTGTGTTTATTTTTGGATTCTAGCAGAAGTCACTGTTTTGGAAAGAAAATGTTGTTTCAGAGTCCATGTGTTGCAGCTGGGAGAGCAGCACAGTGAGAGCCTCTGACAGAAGCCACTGCTGGTGACACCCCTGTGCTTCCTCCTGCTGCTTCCTGATGACCTGAGGCAATTTGGGGAATTATGGAGCCACGTGGCCAAGTGTTTAAAGAGGGAGATTTCAGTCAGAACCCAAAGCAGCCCAGGCTGAGGAAAAACCAGGCAGGATCCCAAGTCGAGCAGGAGTCTCTGGGCTCACTGACATCACTGTGTCTTCCCCGTGAGATGACAAATTTATGGCTCTTCCTTGACTCCAATCTAAGCAAACTCTTTAAGTTACTGGCACTGGGAGGGAGAGCTTACAAAAGAGTTTGTTTTTTTTTTAGCCTCCAGCAAATATTCATGGCCAAGTCAAACTTCCTGGAAATTGGGTTTCTAATGGAAATTCTGAGCCTCATCCCAAGCTCTCGCCGTGCTCTTGGGCACCACAATAATGCAGAGGGGGCAGTAAAGTTTCATTTCCTGCCCTAAGTGCTTTTGGGAGGGATTCCAAGGCTTTGGAATGATCACCTGAAATCCAAATGGCATCCCTGCCTCTGCCTGCTTGCATAACAACGGGGGCTGCTCGTTTCTGAGGGGATGAAAAGACAGACTTGATTTTCAAATGTCATCATTTGGAACCTGTGCAAGGGAGAGATGTCATGAAAACGTGCCCAGTGATTTTTGGGAGCTGAGATAGCTGCACAAAGTGTTTTAGAGGGAATTCCTGCAGGAAATGATTGGGAATTGCATCTCCTGGATCAGGGGTGATCTTCCCAGCCTTTATTTCCAAGGATTTACCCTGATTTAACCACTGTGGCTCCACTTGAGTCACGTGGCAGGGAAACAAACGTATTCAAAAGAAGAGAAACAACTTGCTGTGCACATGAAGGATATTGAATCATATTTTGTGGTCTCTGCTGCACAATTAATAAATCTTCAGCATCTCTCTTAAGTTTTTGTATGTATTATTTCTATAGATAGTGATAGAATATATATATGTGTGTATATATATATTCACAGTAATAGAAGTGAAGCAATTTGAGGCAGTACCACAGTCAGCCACTGGTTTTTCCCCTCAGGATTAACCTCTTTAACTTTTCTCTGCATTTATTTTAGGAAACAGGCCTATTAAGACTACTTTTTAAAATATTCTGCATGTACAGCAAAGCTGTCACTTAAAGTTTAGGCTTTGCTTCAATGAGTTTGGGAGCCTTAATGAGATTTTCTCTGTTCATGCAAATCTCAGTTTTTCTGGCTGCTAATTATCAGAGGCCAGCTTTCAAATCTACTTAAGGCTGACTTTTTTTTTAATTCATTTAATTGAAATGTATTTTTCTGTTGCTAAAAAAACTCCTTGTGTTACCCAGTGTGCAACAGTCATCACATGGGTATCCATAACTTTCTGGAGCTAGAAGAAAGCACGGATAAGTGGGAATTAAGAGACATTTGGCCACCACATGGCAATCAGACGCTGCCTCAAGGCTGGCTCTTGCATCCCACAATGTTCTGTTCACTCTCAGCCCATGTCAGGGAAAAATCAGATTTAAAATGGCCTTTAGGACCTTCTGAATAATGAAGATCATCATTATTTAGTCTTGACAAGAGGTGGGGGAGGTCACAGAGCATGTGGTGCTGCAGAACAGGTAAATCATTTCCCCCCGAGGCCAAACATCTTGGAAAAGTCTCTTCCATGGCAGCTGGAACTCTTGGCTGAGGCTCTCTGTAATATCCTGTCACTTCTGGTCACTTGCAGGCTTTGCTTTTTGCCCTGCAAACTTGATTGCTCTGGAAGTGGTCACTTGAAGCAGCCTCCTAAGTCCCACCTAGTGAACTTCTATTCCTCTTGGAACTTAGATTATACAGTGAAACTGTGGAATTAAAAGAAGGACAACAGAGAAAATCATTCCATGGAAATCTGCAGAATGTGGCTCAGATATTTCTGCTCTGGAGCTGGGAATGGCCCTCTCTCTTTGGTATCACTGCACCAGAAATCCATCATTTCAACTTAGGCTTTAAAAGCAGAGTTTTTCCTCATCTCTTTGTGTTTAAAAACTTTTAATTTGCAGAATCTAATGCCAACAGAACATCATCTTATGAGACTTCAGGTGAGGAAAAGAGAATTGGTTGATACTTTCCTAATAAGTCTTACCAGCACAGCCTTAAATTTGCCTTAGCAAGTGGAGACCTTTCCTTGCACGTGGTTGTACTTATATTTTTTTATATAAAATTATACCTGCATACTTTATAGTGTAGAGATGGAAAGATACCTCCTGGCACTGTGGATTTTAGTAGAACTAAAATACTGCAGAGGGTTGATGGAATTAAATTGCTGTTCACACACTTAATTCTTATTTATTATTAGAAAACCATCAGTAGAGCTGATGAATTAGAGAGGGAAAATCACAGTGGCTTAGTTTATAATGAGCCCTGAAATAGCAGCAAACATTTTGTTCTGTCTTGAAGTGAAATTCAGCCTCGTTGAAGGTTAATAATGAGGACAAAGCAGCAGCCTGGATGCTTTGCAGAAGGCTCTGGATCCTCTCCACGTGGAAACGTAATTACTCAGGACTGGGAAGCGTGCATGCATCCATCAAGGATTCCACTGGAATGTGTTTTTTTCCAGGATGGTGTGAGATGAAGTGCAAGATTTCCCCTTAATGGCTCCAGTGGCTGCTTTTCAAAGCCTTGAAGGGGAATAACCTCTTTTATCTTACCTTGGAAAGCCCCCCAATCATAAATACTGTGGGATTTCTGTTTTTGTGTGCTGCCATAGTGAGTGATCGTCAGCTTTCCCGCTGTACCTGCTGCCAGGCTGCACAAAAACTGTTTGTAGCCACTACCTCACAGAAATAAATGAGCAAATCCCCTCTTGCAGCAGCCTCAGCACCAATTCCCAGCTCCCTCCCCACCTGTGCTAATAATGACCTCATCCAGAGAGCTGCTGGGGCTGCCATGTGCCAGATGTGCTCCTGATGAGGTAGGAGCTTTCCTTTCCCTCCTTGCAGAGTGCTGGGCTTGTGGAGGTGATTGTGAAGGATTAAAATTAAGTTGAACCACTCCACGTCAGGATTGGGATTCTACCTGGTTTTCCTTAGGACATGCCAGAATTTCCTAAAGAGGAAATTCTTTCTGCTGCTGGAAGGTGTCCCTGCCCTGGGCAGGGGGTGGAAGGGGATGAGCTTCAAGGTCCCTTCTACTCAAACCATTCTTTGATGGCATAAAAATGGCCAGAGTTTGTGATTCTCAGCTTATCAATATGGACACTGAAGGCTGGATTTGATGATTTTGAAGGTATTTTCCAACCAACAGGGCTGACAAAAAATCTGGGATGAAAACTGCAAAAAAAAAAAAAGCACATAAGGAAGGAAATTCTGGGAGGTGCTAAACATATTTCAGGATACTGGATAAGAGGCAGGATTTTTATCCAGGGAAGTTGCCATTTGACTGTGCAAGCCTGGTAGCCCAACTTTTAAATCCTTCTTCTGTTTTGGAATGAAATCTAAAAGATTGAAGAGGAGCTGTGTGTCTGATGCAGCTGAAACTCAGAGGTGATTGTGGGAATCTCCTTTCTTTTTGTAACCCATCATCTCCTTCAAGCCCAGCACAGGTGCTCTTCAACTTCCACGAGGCTGGATGCTCTTAGTTCCCATCGGGAAGTTGTTTTTACATCAGATAAGTTCATGTGAAAGAAAATAGCTGGCCTGTTTCCAGGAAAAATTATCCACAGGCTTTGAGGGCAATAAACCCAGCGTAAACGTGAGGATCAATTCTTGGGTCGGTATTTGTTCTGTACCACACTTAGAAAAGCAACACAAGGAAGTGAATTTTAGATATAATGATTTAAATTTTAAATCTACTGTTATATAAATTTCTGAACTTCTTATTTTGTCCTTTTTTTCCAGAATGAAACTCCTGCAACGATATCAAGGCAGCCTTCAGCAAAAGGATCGAGGCATCGCTCCAAGCCCGGAGGAGAAGGTAACCACAGGGAGGATATTGTTATTTCTATCAAATATGCTGCAAGGTTATTGGGTAGGAATAGCAGAAATACTGAAATATCCCTGTTTTTTACTGTCAGGGTTTGGTTTGTACTCCCAGCCTGCATTTTGTGAATCCAAGAGAGGCAATTTTCCTGCTTAGATTTGGGATAGAGGAAACAAGATTCGGTTTAGTTTGCTCTCGTTCCTCATGCACAGTTGCAGATATAAATTCAACCTGCTTTTGGTAATTTCCGTGTAATTACTCTCTAAGTGAGCTTTTGCACTTGTCTGCAACTATTTCAGACATTTAACATTTGTTAAAAGTTTACAGCAGAGCAAAGTGGAGGTTTGAGCCTTGAAATGGTTTTAATTGGGTTTAACAGGCAGTTGGGCCAGGCTTTCCAAATAAAGAAATTATTTCTCTTGCAATTATGTCACCTACTTTTGGAGTTAAACCTTTAAATATTGTATTTACATGCTGACTGGAAAGTAGATTATTTTCAGAATGTCCCAAATATTGCACATCAGGAAGAAAGGAATCTTTGCTTAGCACTGCCATCCCTTTGTGTAGGAAACCAAGAGGAAGAGCCTGGAGAAACTCCTGGATAAGGAATAAAAGTGATTGGTACCCAGAGCTCTGATAGCAGCAGTGGAACTGCAATTTCTGCATTTCAGTGCCTTTCCCCCTCTTCTTACTTCAGTGATTGATCCTAATTTCCTTTCAGTGCTTTGTGCCCCTGATACTTGAATTCTGAAGAAGAATCACAGTCCAGAAATCACTTTTAATGTCTCTCTTCAGAAGATTCAGTGACACCTGTGAATTTATGCCCGCTAAAAACAGCGAGCTCTGGTTAAAAATTGGTGCTGCTTAGAATAATGAGGATCTTCATACACTTAATTTGCCAGTCTCACTGTTATTAATTTATACAAAGAGCCCTTGTGTTGCTCGATGTCTTCCCAAGCACCCATGTTTTCTTTGGATTTCTGTTTTAGGTTTCCCTGTGTCCGAGGCAGAACAATGGAGTTATATCAGTCCAGCTTTCAGGATAATGAACAGCCCTGTTTGGGCACCTTAAATACTGTGGAGAAACCCTGGGACTTGGGATCTGAACGGGGGTTAATTTAGGAGCTTCATTCAAGTTGGTGCTCAAAAATTGAGATTTTTATGTCACTTCTCCTGTGCTGTGAAATTTGAATAATTTGGCAGCTGAAGAAAAACCCCTGTCTGGATTCCATTAAAACTGTAGCCTTATTTTACTGCTCAGTGATCCTTAGCTGATCCTACAACTTTTTATTTCCCAAGATTTCAGTATTTATTTTATATGGCACTAAACTGCAGGTTCCAGAGACATCCCATTTATGGGATTGTCCCTTTAAAACCAGAATCCAGTTTTTCTGATAAGTTTAATACAGGGAATGACTTCAGGGTGAATATTTTAAAATACTCCTCTTTTCCTGATCCAGCACTCAAATTTTAGTATACCAGAGCCAGGAATATTTTGGGGCATTACCCCTCTTTTTGTTCTGACACAGTGGGGCTGCCATAGGTGAATAATCCAGAGGGCAGGAAAACTTTCTGGAGCTGTACTGATTGGAGATGATGATCAAAGCTTTCTATTTTATCTAATATTAATTGGAAATAAATCAGTGTACAACAGGAGGGAATGTCTCTTCTCCATGGGCAGATCAATCAAATATTTGTACTGAATATTTCAGCTTTCAGGTGTTCAGTCAGCACTCATTTAAAAAGTCTTTGTGCACCTTGAATGTGAATTATTGACACTGATGAGGGTTTATTAAACCAAGGAGGTAGCCCTTAAAGAAATCCTAGCAGGTATTTAGCATGGCTTTTTATTTTGAATTTTTATTGCCTCTCGGGTTTCATTTGACCATAAACTGGTTTGTTACAGGAGCTGTGGACACGAGGAGGGTGGCAGATGGGATTGCAGAGGATGGTGCTGCTGAGCTGCAGGAGAAAAATGAACCAGAAAAACAGAAAGGTAGGGAAAGGTAAAATGTGACTGCCATGGAAAGCCCAGCTGGAGAGTTTTGGGTCAAATCCATGCAGGCAAATGCTATAAGGAGGGTGATTTACACTTAATCCAACTGCTGCTGTGTTTTAATCACATCTCGTTCATATTCTGCCTTGAGAAATGTCCATCCCCTGATAAAGCAATTATTTTATTTTCTTTTTCCTCTTCTTCTGTTTTCCGAGAGGCAAATGCTGCACCTGAATGCTTTGGTGGCTTGTCGTGTGTAAGAAGTGAATCTTTGCACGTTGCCTTTTTGTGCAGCTATTTGGGAGTCTTGGTGTTTGCATTTTAGAGGATTCCAGAGGAAAATTCCATCCCTGCCTTCTTACCCCTCCATTTCCCCCCCAAGCTGGATAGAGCTCCCAAGACATGGATTTGGATCCAGCTACAACATCCATGGAAGCAAAATGCAGGAGGAGGAGCTGAAATTGCAGCAAAAAGCTGCATTTTTGTTCTCTCCAGTCGCAGATGCTTGAGCTGGTTGGGAGGATGGATCCCATGGATGTGGGAATTGTTCCCAGCTCGTCTCCAGGGCCTTGTGGCTGTGGCAGCCTAAATATGGATGGATGGATGGCCAAGACATTTGTGTGACCTTCCCCAGCAGGGAGAACTTCCATGAGAATTCCCTTTCACCTCTTGGAGCTGCCTTGTCCTTCGGAATGCATCTGGGATGGAAAATAAATTTATTTTTTTATTATTTTTTATTGGGATGGATGTAAGAGGAGTACCCCCAGGTTCATTACTGATTTGGATTGGATACCCTGGTGGTGTAAGAACCAAATATGCAGAATCAGAAGAAAGATGAAGGTTGGAAAAGACTTCCAAAATCATTAAGCCCAACCTTTATTTTATTGTCTGGTCTTGATTTTCAGCTTTATTCACCAAGGCACTGTAAACTCTTCATATTTTAGGTTCAGGACATTTAAGATCCCAAATCCAAGTCATTCCATGAGCCCAGGGTTATAAAACATTGTTTATTAGCTGAAATAAACTGATTTTCCTGGATCTGTTAGAGCATTATTTCTGTCTGCTTCAGTTACATTTTGTTGCAGAGCACTGAGGCTCTGTATTCCAATTTTCCTGGCCCTGGGAGTAATTCCCAAATTCTGGATGTAATTCCTGTAATATTCTTCATGCCTAACTTGGTCAGATTTCAGAATAGATAGAACTTTTCTGTAAAAGCAATGTATTTGTGATTTCCAAATTAATTTGCCAGACAATGACAAAAGACTAGCATCAAACATAGTCAAAAACTTTTAACAGAAAAAAGTGCTTTTTAGTAAATCAAGCCCTTTTCTAATGCTTTTTGTGATTTATTACAGAATTTTAAACATAATTGGGCTGAGTTTAGATGCTTTGAGTAGACTTTAGTCAAGGAGTACCCACCACCTCAGCCAAGAATCCCAGCAGGGGAAGATAAGACGTTATGGGACACAGAAGCATTGAGTGAGATGATGTCACTTTCACAGAGGAGGGAATTTCACAATGTTAAGAAACCTATGAAAATAAAGAAATTGAACTGGTTTTTTTCAGTGCAGTGCTAAGATTCAAAATAGTGTCATGAAAGAAGGAGGTTTTCCCCACCCAGCTAAGCCCCAATTTTGTGTTGTTTTGTTTAATAGAAAGAGAAGTGGAGAATGTGGCTCCCGAAAAGCATGAAAATGGGGAAGCACTTCCTGATGTCCCACCTCAGCCTGCCCAAAGGTATGTTTCCATCCTTTATTCCATTCTTAATCCATAAATTGCTTCCATGGAATGTGATGAAAATGTTTGAGGAGAACATTGCATTTCCTCTGCATTCTGTAAGGATGGTGTTATGGATAACAATTTACGCCATAGGTTGGACTAGATGATCTTAAAGGTCCTTTCCAACCTCGTTGATTGATTCTGTGATGAGGTGAATTTGCTTTTTAA
The DNA here is from genome assembly GCA_013400955.1 of Drymodes brunneopygia. NCBI lineage: Eukaryota > Metazoa > Chordata > Aves > Passeriformes > Petroicidae > Drymodes > Drymodes brunneopygia. The sequence goes on along the minus strand of VZTZ01050170.1, from coordinate 95,435 downwards.
ACCCCAATATAATTTGTTTTTTTGCTCAGTGTTGCTGTGTCACTTGTGAAAATGATTTTTCCACTGCTGTTCCAGAAGGATTCCCCGTCCTGGCACCGCGAGGCCGGCACCACCGCGAGTGAAACGTCAGGAGAGCACTGAGCTCTTAATCCCAGAAAGGTGAGGGATGTGGGAGGTGCAGAGTGGCTGTTCTTTGGAGCACACCCTTCCCAGCCCCTCTGGTATCACCACTTTGGGGTGGTCACCTCAGTGCTCATGGTGGGGACACGTGGAGTCCCCATCCCAAGGAGCACCTGGAGGTGCCACTCAGTGCTCTGGGTGGGGATTGCTCACAGGTTGGACTTGGGGAGCTTTACCAGCCTCTGTGATTCTGGGATTTTATGATCTTTTGATGGCTTTTAGATGAGTTTAGTTAATTCTGGAGACTTTTCAGCATTTCCACTCATTCCCCTTTTCCTCATGTCCCTGGCAGGAGCGGCAGCGCTAAAACCCCGACGGTGATCAGAGAGCAGCAGGTGTCTGATGAGGAGGATGAGCAGTTCGTGGTGGAGGCAGCAGTGCCCCTGCCAGAGATGCCAAAGGTCTGTTCCTAGTGCAACTCATTGAACCTTTTTCCAGATTTTGTTTGGCATGCCCGGCATGGAGAAGACAGTGCTCCAGGGAGAGCTCAGAGCCCCTTCCAGGGCCTAAAGGGGCTCTGGGAGAGTTGGAGAGGGACTGGGGACAAGGCATGGAAGGAGAGGTCACAGGGAATGGCTTCCCACTGCCAGAGGGCAGGGATGGATGGGATATTGGGAAGGAATTCCTGGCTGGGAGGGTGGGGAGGGTCTGGGCTGGAATTCCCAGAGAAACTGGCTGCCCCTGAATCCCTGAAAGTGTCCCAGGCCAGGCTTTGAGGACCCTGGGATAGTCAGGGGTGTCCCTGCCCATGACAGGGCTAGAATGGGATGAGCTTTAAGGTCCCTTCCTACCCAAACCATTCCAAGATTCCCTGACTTGTTGAAGTATCCTCCAGCTGAATATTTTTGAATAGTTCCATGTTACAGCAACGCCAACTTTTTTGCAACTAAAGCTCTGTTCCTGCATGTGTAGGAGCCAGAGGTGGAGCTGGTTGAGGATCAAAAGCATGGTAAGTTTGCTTTTATCTATATTTATACAGATCCAGAATCAACCCCTGGGTTTGAACCAAATGCTGAACACTTAAAATGCTGAACAGAGCAGTAAAACTCCTCCTGAGGGAAGGGGCTTGCAACGTTTGCAGGAAAACCAACTTATTTACCCAGGCTTGTTTTCCTGTGCAGCTGGATCCACAACTGTGTTAAGGACACATTTTCTATGCATCCTCAATGTCAGCAGGATTTAAAATTCTGCATAAAGCTCATAAATCAACGTTTCTTCAAGTGTCAGGTACAGCTTGGCAGCTATGAGATGCAAGGTTGGATTTAAAGATAAATTCTAGAGAAGCTTGGGAGGAAAAAAGGTGAAATAACAAATGCCTTGTGTGTCACTGTTTAAAATACAAAATCAAATGCTGCTCATGTTGCTCTAAAAATTGTCTGCATTAAAAAAATGAAGCAGTTGGGTTTTATTTTATTGTCTGAATGTTTATAACTGTTTAGTGTCCATCAATGCTTAGAAAAATCCTGGTTTTTCAACAGGTGGGCTGGTGAAAAGGATCCTAGAAACAAAGAAGGATTATGAGGCATCACAGAAATCATCACAGACCACAGACAGGGTGAGGTGGCAATGGCTTTCAAAGAACTGGGAGATTAAATGTTGCAACTGTGACCTTTTTTCTTTGCTTTAAATGTGTTTTATTCCATTTTTGATCCATCTTTTCTCTGTCACACCTTGTCTTGCTTATGTGATTTTTCCCACAGTAGAGAAAGGGAAGGTAGGTTTTGGTTCTGCTGGGCTTTTTAGGGGTTTATTTTGTTGTTTTGATCACTTGTGAACTGTGTGGGAAGGATCTAGCAGTGATCACAAACCAGAAGCAAAAGGTTGAAAACCCCGCTGATTTAAGTTTCTTGCTGTTACAACGGAGAGCTCTGGCTTTGTGTGCCTTGCACAGCTCCTGGTGTGAGAGGCAGCAAAGGCAGAACACTGAGATCTGATCCCTTGGCCCTATGGAAAGTTTCTAAATCCATTTTGACATGCTGGGGAGAGGCACTGAGGCACTGCAGATAAAATTAGACAATTGGATGATGTTTTGGTGAGGAGAGTGCATTTCATGAACTCTTGCGTTTTCCAGTCACATCTTCTCATTTCTTTTAATTCAGTATTGTAGGGTTTTCTTTCCTGTATTCTTTTCAGGAATGGTCTGTGGTGTTTGAGTCCAGCAGTTCACAGAGCTCTGTGAAATCAGTGCTGACTCTTGTCTGCCTCTTTGGGCTTTCTTTTCTTTCCCAGCACGTTGAGGAAGTTGGGATGGCAGGTCTGACTCTTGGGGGAGGATCCTCCTTTCTGGAGTTTGGGATTGGCTGAGTTCCAGGCCTGGAAGAAAATTCCTTTCATGGATTGCAAGGGCTGTGATTGATGAGCCCAGTCAGTGTTAGGTAGGATACTGGGCAGGAATTGTTCCCTGTGAGGCTGGGCAGGCCCTGGCACAGGGTGCCCAGAGCAGCTGTGGCTGCCCCTGGATCCCTGGCAGGGCCCAAGGCCAGGCTGGACATTGGGGCTGGGACAGTGGAAAGTGTCCCTGCCCATGGAACTGGATGATCTTTAAGGTCCCTTCCCACCCAGACCATTCTGGGATGATTCTATGAATGAAGAAACTGAATCCTTCTAAAATGAGGAAAACACCTTTAGGTTGCTGCCCACAGGAGAAATCCTGCGTTTAGGGAATGGTTTGGAGGAAAAGCAGGATCCCTGCTTGGGATCCAGGTTGGTTTCTGCAGCAGCTCCAAAGCTCATTCCTGAGTTGGCAGCTGAGTGCAAGCCATGCAGCTGTCCCTGTTCCTGGGTTTATAACTAGATGGTGCTGTTGGATCAGTTTGGGAAGAGCATCAGAAGCTCTTAGCACTCCCTCACCCTGGGCTGCCCTGCTTGGTGCTGTGTCCTGCCCAGCACTGGCCATGGAGCAGGATAATGGGGGAGGATTTACACAATCACATGGATTTCAAGCTCAGGAAGCTTCCTCTGGTGTCTGTGCTAAATGTTCTGGTTGGCTTTTTTTATCCTGACTGAGACTAACAAATTAAACCAGTCCCTTTTTGACCTCTTACATATTTTTAAATGGCCAATTGTGACCCTCTACAATAACCATTGAGTCCCACTGCTGGTTTTCAGCTCCTGAAACATTCATTCAGTGCTTGTTTGGCTTTTGTTGCACTTTTGAAGCCCTGCTCTGTGTTTGCAGTGCCCAGAATAGACAACTAATTCTGGAAAAAAACCTGCTGACCTCCTAGTCCATCACATGGAAACCTGCCCAAGCTCCTGGAATACCATGGGATCCCCTGGCCAAGCAGCTGGCTGCTGCTGCAGGAGGTTCCTGTGCTGCTGCTGCTGCTTTTCAGATTCTGGTGTGGGAGTGCTTGGGATCCAGAGAGGAGTGTGGTGTTTCTGAAATTGTGATCCATAGAGAAGTGTGATTTTCCTGAAATTGTGATCCAGAGGGAAATGTAGTTTCCAGAAATGGTGATCCAGAGAGGAGTGTGGTGGTTCTGAAATTGTGATCCAGACAGCAGTCCAGTTCTCCTGAAATTGTGATCCAGAAAGAAGTGTAGTTTTCCTGAAATCCTTGTGATCCAGACAGGAGTCTAGTCCTGAAATTGTGATCCACACACGAGTGTGGTTTTTCCTGAAATTGCGGTCCAGGGAAGAGTCCAGTTCTGAAATTGTGATCTAGAGGAAAGTGTGGTTCTCCTGAAATTGTGATCCAGACAGGTGTCAAATTCTCCTGAAATTGTGATCTACAGAGAAGTGTGATTTTCCTGAAATTGTGATCCAGAGGGAAGTGTAGTTCTGAAATTGTGATCCAGAGGGAAGTGTAGTTTTCCTGCCAGCAGAGTTGAATGGAAAAGATGATTAAAAGTGCTCAGAGTGTGTGACAGGCACTTGACAGTTCAGAAAACAAGAGCTGGAGACACGACTGAATCCTGAGAATTGATTTTACAGGATGGAGTTGCTGTGACAGTAAGAGTGAAAAAACCCAAATTTCCAACGTAGCCTTGCCTCTGGGAAGTTTAACAGTCTCTGTCTGTTTAATTTGTTTTCTGTCAAACTGTCCAGGAGGAATATCCTCTGCCTTAGGATGCAACTGTATTCCAAACTGTGCTGTGCATCACAGAGCAAAATTAAGGGTACTGCTGTATTTTTGGAGTAAGGCATGCAAAAATCCAGGGAATACTTGAAGGAAAAGTTGCTTTGGGAAATTCCATCTTCCCTCTCTCTGTCACTAGAATGTTCATCTCCCCTCATTTTATTAAACCATTCAATACATCCAAAAGAAATGAAATATTTTCCCACTTCTATTCATTAGTCTTTAAAGCCTTGATCCTCTGCCAGTTGGGGAAAATGAAGAGGGAAAAAATAGCAGGCTGAGTGCTGGAACTTTTGGTTAATACATTATTAACTCCAGTGTTCAGCAAAAAAATGATCAATGGGTCTGCCTGATTTATTGGGGATTAATCAGCCAGAAATGAGGTGAAGTGGGTGGATTAATACTTAATCCAAATGGAACAGTGGTGCCCTCTCAGGGATGTTTCACACCTTCCAGCTGCTGATGGCTGGAGAACATTTATTTATGTTAAAAATATTCCTCCAAAACCCTTTCTGTGCTGTGTTTCCCAAACATGCATTTGCTTTTTGAGGAGTTTTAATAAAGGAAAAGAAGAGAGAAGGAAAGAAAACTGGGACTTTCATCATCTACGTTTTGCATGTGTAGAAACTTAAAATAATATACACAATTTAGAGGTCAAACAAAGAGGTCATTCTGGAAATACACAAGATTGCTGCTGCCTTGATTAGCTGTGTTCAGCCTAACAAATTCCTAAAAAAAAAACTTCCTAAATGTATTTGTTTAGAATCTAAGCCTCTAATGTCAGCCAGCGAAAGAAACAGATGTTCCATTTTGTATTCCACTTCATTTATTTGATGTGTGGAAAAACGTAGGCAGGTTATTAAATAGCTGCAAGCAAGTGGGATAACAGAATTCCCATCTTTGCACTACCCAAAAGGGCTTCACAAAAGCAGCAGCTTGGAGGCTTCTGGGAGGAACAAGCCGTGTTGAATAGCTCAGCACCTGGGCAATATCAGCTTGAATTACCAGTGTGATGCATTTTGCACTTCAGAGCTTCGGACAGATCTAATCAGTGCTGATTCTGTTTGTTTGGAGAGCTGCAGGTCATTGCTTTTTGCATTAATCCAGCTCTGGGCCTGCCTTCCAGTCCAATTAATGTGCTGTGTTAACCAGCTGCAGGCAGAAATCCCATTTTTTAGGTGTTTGGAGGAGGCTCATCATTGCCATCACAGCATCGTGCCAGCTTGGTGTGTCCCAAGGGATGCTGACAGGGAAATGGAGAAGGAATTACCATGGAAAGGCTTTCACCTCTGGGATATCTCTAGTGGTGATGATATGACCCTAATTGAGTGGGAAATCTCTGGTGCAGGCACACAATTCCTCAAAAATGGGATTTTTTTACCCAGCACAGGAGCTCAGATGGAGGCAGTGTGTGCTCCAGGGTCCTCACACTGCTCCCAGCTCTCAGGGAACACAAATGTGCTCCCCAAGCAGTCGTGCTGTGAGCACAGGAGCAGGGCTCTGGTCACTCCTGAGATAATCCCAGTGTCAGGGCTCCTCTGTGCCCCAAACGACAGAATTCCTGCCCTGTGGGTGCAGCATAAACCCAAGTGAGGCAGCAGATGGGTCTGTGAGCACAGGGGATGTGTAAAAGTGGTGAGGCAGCTGTGGTTCCCCACCCCGGGAGAGAGTGCAGTGTGTAAAGGACACAGCACAGGGCCTGTCACCTCCTTCAGGGAGCTGGGGCACAGCCTGGGGGGAGAGGAGGTGATTAACACAAGGAGAGGTTTATTCCCAGTTCTTGCTCACCAGGAAAGGCTGCTCTCTCAGGAGGAAAAGGTTCTGGACACAGGGAGTGTGAGGAGAAAGGGAGGGCTGGGCAGAACTGGCACCAGGGTGCCATCATGAGTTAATTAATGTGAGCTGCTGTCACTAATTACAGCTGGAATCATCTCCTGGCTTGTCCCCCAGGCTCAGGATTCACAGGGCTGCAGCCCCTCTGCTCTGGAGCCAGGCTGGGAGAGCTGGGGGTGCTCACCTGGAGAAGAGAAGGCTCCAGGGAGAGCTCAGAGCCCCTTCCAGGGCCTGAAGGGGCTCCAGGAGAGCTGGAGAGGGACTGGGGACAAGGCATGGAGGGACAGGACACAGGGAGTGGCTTCCACTGCCAGAGGACAGGGATGGATGGGATATTGGGCAGGAATTGTTCCCTGTGAGGGTGGGCAGGCCCTGGCACAGGGTGCCCAGAGAAGCTGTGGCTGCTCCTGGATCCCTGGCAGTGCCCAAGGCCAGGCTGGGACAGTGGGAGGTGTCCCAGCCCATGGCAAGATGGGCTTTGAAGTCCCTTCCAAGCCAGACCATTCCAGGATTTTGGTTTGTGTGCTGAATGCTGCCCCAAATGCAGAAGATTTTGGGAGCTGACTTCTCCCCAGGCCAGGCTGAAGGTGAAGGAACGCAGCCTGGGTGTGTGGGCTGGGCTGGGTGTTCATGAACAGGTGAAAAGCCTAGCTCTTTTTAGAAGGATCAAATATGAACTGAAGGAAAAACCACCACCCTCAAAAAAAAAAAAATAATGTAAAAAGCTCTCTTGAAAGAGCCACTCTTTTATTTCCTTGTGGAGCCTTCCAGCTCAGGGGCAGGTCAGACTGACTCTGGGAAATGCAGTGGTAAAGAACATTTTATCTGCAGCTCCTTGGCCTGTGCTTGAACCCCGTAGCTGGCATCAGCAGAAAAAGCAACCTGTTCATTGAAAATGCTCTCACATTTACTGTTTCCCCCCTGGTTCTGTGAAAGAGTTTCTTATGGGAGATCCCTGGTGGATAGTTACAACCTGCTTAAAACGCAGACTCTGTAAAAACCAGGGAAAGAAAACAGCCTTTATGATCAAAAAATACATTTCATACAATAAAAAAAGCACCCCACCTTGTTGCTTTTGCACTGGATATATTCCAGTTGCTTGTCCAAAATGAAGTTTCTGCCCTGTCCTGTAGAAAGAGGTGGGGGGAAATGGTGGAGCTCCATAAAACTGTGATTGCTTGGGTCTGTTTTCCTAGTGGGACATAATAATAGAGTTAAAAAGGGGCTGTAGAAACTATTAAAATGCTTGATGGATGCTTGTACTAATTTGATTCATATTTTAAAAACTGTTAATTAAAAAAAAATGGAGAAGGTACATAAAGTAAGCAAATGCTGTTTCTGGAAATTCTGGTGGTTTCTGGAGCCTTGTTGATAATTTCCCTGTTCTTGATTAAAAAAGAAAATTCCTGCTTTCAGTTTTCTCAGGTCCCTGCACCCAAGCCCACATTGTGTCCTGCTCACATTGAGGTAATGGGAAAAGCAGCCTTTTTTCCCAGGAATCCAAAGCAAACATTTATCTTGGTGCCTCATGAAAAACACAGAGGAAAGAGAACGTGTTGGGCCTACAGAAGCAATCCAGCCTTTTGGAGGGGGATAATTTATTGGTTCTGGGGCCATCGTGAAAGGGGGACTCAGGATGTAGGAGCTGATGAAAAAGCCTGGAACAATTGGGATTCTGGTGTTTTTCTCCTGTTTCATATTTGTGCAGAGCAAGCAGAGGTGGCACTCGGGGCTTGTACCGCCCACGTCGCTGGGTGTGGGAAACCACCTGCCATAATTCCAGAGACTGTAACCCACAGCTGAAACTGTGGCACTCATGGATTTCTCTCCCCTTAATTATTTGAAATCAGCTTTAATTGGCAAAGCTTGAGAGTGTCATGGTGACAATTCTGAGCCCTGAGCTGCAGGGTGGGGAATCGTGGCTGTGCCATCCCTGGAATGTCCAAGGGCAGCTTGGATGGGGCTTGAGCAACCTGGGACAGGGGAAGGTGTCCCTGCCCATGGCAGGGGTGGGACTCTATGGGTTTTGAGGTTCCTTCTCACCCAAACCACTGGGTTCTTGGGAGGACAGGTGTTAATGGGACAAAGAAAGAATGGAATGTGATTTTCTAACTTGTGGGATGAATGTGCCAGTTGAGCTCCTGTGCTTAAGATTGGGAAATTTTTCTTGGGAGGAAATTTTTCTTGAAACTTGGGAGTTGTTACACCACTTCAATATCATACAATAAGTGTTTCAAAGACACTTATTAATTTTAATTTTTTTTTATTTTTAAACAGACCTGTTGATGAACCTGTCTGAATAATATTTGCTAGATTTTTATTCCAAATAGTATTTAATAGATTTTTAGTAGTGTTATGTTTCAGCTCTTGCAATGCCAGCTTGGCCCTGATGATCCTAAAGGTCTTCTCCAGCCCTGACAATCCTGTCTGACTGACTTTGGATGGGATAATATTTTCTCCTTTTTGGGTGGGATAATATTTTCTCCTCTTAATCTCACTGTTGAAGTATTCAACTGCACAAAGAACATGCTGGAATTACAGGGACACTAGAATTAGTTTTCAGTATTTATTAATACACTTTAAGGATTGATTCATCAAAAACATTCCAAGTTTATTTGTTTTCATGTGAGCTTTTCAAGCATCTGCTCTTCCCTGAGCCTGGGGTGTTCCACGGGGTTGTTGTGAGCCAAGTGCAGGGCCTGGCCCTTGGCCTGGCTGACCCTCAGCCCATGGATCCAGGCTGTGCAGATTTTTATCCCATGAAAACTGCACTTATCCAAGCCATGGACTAGCCAGCTTTTCCAGGAGGATGCTTCAGGAAATATTCCAAAACCTGGCATTTGGAAAATAGGAATGGAGCAGGTTTTCACACACCAGCCCTCAGATCATGGCCTGGCTGAGTCTTTTCCCTTCTGAGAGAGCTGCATGTGAAATAAATTCCTCATTTCTTGGCTGCGCCTTTGGATAATGTATGGCAGGGAGCAGAGTGGTGAGGGTTTGGAGCACTTAGGAGAGGAAAAACAAGGGAATGGGATGTCTTCCTGGGAAGCTGTTGGATCTGACACAACTCTGCTGATGGATTGGAGGTGCTTGTGTGCACAGTTCACTTCCCAGTCCCAGTGCTGTGGACTGAGCCTTGCCTCTGGTTTTGGTGAAAAGGAGTAGGAAAACAGTCAGGATAGAGAGAGAAGGGTTTGAAATGCTGTGAGAATACAGCTCTTCCATCCTAAAGGGCAGTGAATGGCTCCAGGAAAGCTCTGAACCCTCTGGTTGGTGTGGTTTGTGTGGTGTAATGAAACACCTGCTGCTGTGAGGGAGGCACAGGAGGGAATTTGGGGTGGAATTGCTGTTTTTAACAGCTCAGCCAGCGCTCGTGAAGTGACTTGGGCAGTGAAGGGCACGGGTTCAGCAGCTTTTGTCACCTCATCCCATTTCCTGCTTGAACACTGGAACATAAACCCCAAGTCAGAAATCCCCACATTTTCCTGTGCTGTGTGTGTGGCAGCAGCCCTGAGTGAGGCTCAGCCTTTGAATCCCCAGCAAAGCATTTTCCTCAAACACATCTCCATGTCCCTGAGTCCTCCAGCCAGCCCAGGGCTGCTGAAGTGTGCTTGGCAGGAGGCCCTGCAGCCTCCCAGAAGCCAGCTGAGCAAACAGCCCCTGGCTCACACAGGAAGCCAGGCAGGGGGAGGACGGCAGGAGGGGACAGCGGGATGGGTTCCCTGTCCCAGCGCTGCCACCTCCATCCCTGTTCAGTAGGAATTGTGCCTAGGAATTGGCTCACCCTCTGGTTGGGGTGGCAGGGAAAGGCCTTTCTGGTTTCCTGGCATATAATAAACGACCAAAATGACTTTAAATAAACTCTACTTGAAGTTCTGTGTGTCTGGGTTTGGGAATTTGACCTGCACGAGTGTTGAAAAGAAAGAAAGGAAAACGAGATTGTTTTTTCTTCATGGGGGAGAAAATCCCAGTGGATTTAATGGCTTTTCTGGAATAAGATTATTCCAGTGGCATCACTTTGGTCCTGTTGCAGCATCCTTTTGGTCCTGGCTGGCTTTGCCACTGGAGCAAACTCTGTGTTTGACCTGCAGAGAGCTGAGAGGCCTCAGGAGCTGCACCACAGACTCTGCTGGCTGCACATGAGGGAAGCAGCACAAGCCCAAATTCCTTTGGAGTAGTAGAGTTTATGGAGGCCACACCTGCAGCCTGTAAGGTTTTACAGCCCTGAACAGGAGTGCAAGGCAGGCAGTAACCATGGGCTGTTTCAGCTCTGAAGTGCTGTTGTGAGGAGCAGCATCAGGAGCTGGAACTGCAGATATGGATCTGCATAGATGCATATGAAGCATCTTGAAGGGGCTGGTGCAGAGAACTCAGAGGAGGCTGTGCCCTGGAGCTCCCACACAGCAGCAGGACTTGCTGCTGCTTTCAAAGCTTGCCCAGAAAGGTGTAGCTGCCCCTGAATCCCTGGCAGTGTCCAAGGCCAGGTTGGACAGGGCTTGGAGCAACCTGGGATAGTGAAAGGTGTCCCTGCCCATGGCAGGGGGTGCAATGTGGTGAGCTCTAAGGTCCCTCCCAACCCAAAACTCTGTGATTCCACAATTCTTCCCTTCCATTTCACACTGTCAAAAACACTTTTCCAGCTACTTCCCAGTTTGCAGTCTCCAAACATTCTGCATGCAGTTTTCCCTAATTCTGCTGCTTTCCCTGTTCATCCCTTCCGTCAGGAGAAGCCAATCGTCTTGGAAGCCTCCAGGAAGAGGGAGAGAGACCTGGTGGCCAAAGAAATCGAGAAGTTCCAGGTGTCCATCCAGACTGTGTGCCAGAATGCCTTCTGGCTGGGCAGGATCGTGGACTACATCCAGGAGGACATGGATGCCATGAGGAACGAGCTGCAGGCGTGGCGCCAGGAGAACAGGGAGCACGCTGAGGCTCTGCAGAGGGAGCAGAGGTCAGTGCCAGCCCCACAGATTTTAGGGCCTCTTCAAACTTAGAAAAAACTATAAATACTGAACCCAGAGCAGGAGTGGATCCCTAAATCCCAGCCTGCTCTTTGTGCCATGCATTCAGCATGTTCTGGTGTGAATGACAGATTCTCACCTCTGTGTCTTTTACAGTCCTTGAAAACAGAATATCCCTTCCAGCTGTGTGTGCTGTGATCTTAAACATGAGGTAGAGATCAGCATTTTTGGAGCCCAGATAGATTTGCCGCTTCCTGAATGCACATGCAGAAGCAGATTCTTAGCTGAGTCCTCTCCTGGTACATAGGAATGAGTTAAAAGTGAGCCCCAATCAGAGCAGTGAGGCACTTCCAGTCCTTCAGGACAGGATCACAGAGCAGCAGCCATGGAGAAGACAATGCTTCTCTTGTGTCCTGTCATTGGGAAGCTCAGCCCTGTTTGTTTTGATCTGTGACGGACACTTGCAGGATCCCAGTGGGGGAATACCTGTGCAATAACTTGTGGTTCATTTGTGTAGGATTTATGAAATTTCCTGCTAGTGTGGGGTTGCCTGTCCTTGTCAGCAGCTCCCGATGGCTCCTTTTCCATATCATGGAATCATGGCATGGTTTGGGTTGGAAGGGACCTTCAAGTCCNGAGGGATCTTAAAGCTCATCCGGTTCCACGCCCTGCCATGGGCAGGGACACCTTCCACTGTCCCAGGCTGCTCCAGCCTCTGTCCAGCCTGGCCTTGGACACTTCCAGGGATCCAGGGGCAGCCACAGCTCCTGTGGCCCTCATTTCAGAGTTTTAGCAGAAAAACCAGATGAGCCAAGAAGTTATTTTTACTGTTGAATTACGGGTGATCTCCCCTGAACAATGTTCCCCTCTATCCATGTTGTTGGCCTTGTCTTTGTGCTTCTTATTCCAAACTTTCTTTCAGGAAGGGTGGGAACAACTTAAAGGCCAGGTTGGACAGGGTTCGGAGCACCCTGGGATAGTGGAAGGTGTCCCTGCCCAGGGCAGGGGGTGGGAATGAGATGAGCTTTTAAGGTCCCTTTCAACCCGAACCATCCTGGGATTCTGTGATTCCATGAAATACTTTGCAGCCTTGCAGGTATTGAAATGTACTTTGTTGGAGGATTAAATAACCTGAAGCAGCAGAAAGTTTCCAACAACATCACGTTCCTTGTGTCTGTTCCAGCATCACAGACAGCGCCGTGGAACCACTGAAAGCTGACCTGGCTGAGCTGGAGCAGCTGATCAAAGACCAGCAAGAAAAGATCTGTGCTGTCAAAGCAAATATTTTAAGGAACGAAGAAAAAATCCAGAGGATGGTTCTCAGCATAAACCTGTCTTCAAGAAGGTGAAGAAGAGGGAAATGAGAGAAATGAAAGAACCTTGGGGACTCACTGACTGACATTGCAACCAAAAAACCAAAACCCAAATAGCAGCTATGCCTTGTTCAGATATCAAATGTTCAGGGACCAGAATCCTAAAAATTATATAAAGAACCCCATTATTGCATTGATTTTTAGATGTTGATATTATGCAGGATAAAATGGTATTCACTTGAATGCTCAAGTTGCAGAGCTATTAAAAGAACTTGTTTGTTTAACAAGTTTGTTTAACTGTGAGCTGCTGTTTTTCACTTCCAGAGCCCCCTTTCTCTCTGTGGCCACTTCTCCTTTCATCTCCTTCCCCTTCTCTCCCCTGAAATTCCCTCTGAAAACACTGTCCTGATAAATGGGTATTAAATGTTCCTCCTTAAATGTTCCAAACTCCTGCAGGTCAGGAGGTTCCTGAATCCTGTTCAGAACCATCAGGAATCTGATTAGGACCAAGTAAAAATGCAATTTGAGCATCACCCCACGTAAGGGAGCTGAAGTATTTTATCTGCACAGGTGTTAATTCCATTTTTATTGCATATGTTCATTTGGAAAGGATTAATTTAAGTACCTGTTTCCCCCCCAGTGCACGTCCTCGTAGCTTTTTCTACGGGAATAATTCCACTGAATTTTTTTAGTGAACTGCAGATGTCTGGAGCCTTTTCCTAATGACCTCTGGAGTGTTCTGCCCATGAGAGCCCAGCTCTAGTGATTCCTAAATCTGCAAAGAGTATTAGTGCAGACACAACTGTGACTCTGTGCTGGGTGCAGGGGCTTTAGTCCCCTGCAAGGCTGTTGCCAAGGATTTTATGATGTTGTTTGGATCGTGGATGAAGTGTTAGTGGCCTTGTTTTTCCTTCTTTCATTGCTGTATCTATGTTTCTTCGGCTTGGTTTTTTTTTTCCCTTCGTGGTTTCTTTATCTGGTGTCTGGACTTACCAAATGATCATGACCATAACGTGAGTATTTAGGGTGTTAAATGCAGACATGTGGGAGGGTGGGAAGCTTTGCTGTGTGGGGTTTTGGGGGTCGTGGAGAAACATTTGGGTGCTTGGGAAGGAAGAGGAGAAATTTTTTGATTTCTTGTAACAATGCTCTGTGACACTGAGCTCTTTGTGCTTGCATGGCCCCTTTTCAATGCCTGAACTGCATCGTGGGTCTCAGCACATGAAAGAAAAGGGGTTCAGGGTGTCCAGCAGCACCCCCAGAGCCCAGAGCTGTTGGTGAAAGCCTCTGTAGTCACTTTTCCCTTCAAACACTTGGATTGTACAGTATGGGGTTTGGTGGGATTGCTTTGACCCCTGCTGAGGTGGTGTTTGTCCCCATGAGCTTCCCACTGCTCCAAGCCACCTCTAAAGGGCACAGAGAGATTTGTCACCTGTCCCTCAGCCTTTGTCCCCCCTTGGTGACATCCCTCTGTAGCCACAAAATCCAGCGTGGTGCTGCTGGAGCCTGGGACTGGCAGGAGAGCGGGGTGGGAGCACCAGCAGGTGTTCTCCAGAGACATGGAGGGATTTCTGGGCTAAACAGGGTTTAAATCAGGACTTTTCCCTCAGCTGCTCCCTTCAGCTTCCCCTCATCCTGCTGGATGGCTCTGAGTGGTCTTGTCCTTGTGTTAGAAGTGTCTGTCACTTCTCAGAGTGGGGGGCTTGGAGGCCCTGGTTTGGTTCCTGGGGAGAACTCAGGGATGACTTTTTGCATCTTTATGTGCCCGTTTTCTTGTGCTTGCTGGCCAGATATCACTTCAAACAAGAACTGGCTGGTATTAAGGTTTAATAACATTTTAATGTCAGCTCTCTGGATTTGTTCTGTTTTCCAGGGATGGAGCTGAGGCAGGTTGAGGATGCAGTACCAAAAAAGCCAATGGAGCAGCTGTGCCTGGAGAAGGGGAAAGGGACCGTGTGTGTGAGCACAGCCCGGGCGCGGGAGTTGTGTTTCAGCCTGTGGGTGGTTCATTAGCAAAGGAAAGCTCGCCGGAGCGGTGGTTTGGGATTGAAAGCCCTTCTCATTGTCAGCGCCGGCGGCGCTAATGGAGCCTGACAGTTCTGGGAAGCGGGATTTGTGTTCCACGACATGCCTGACATTCCTCTGCCGTGCAGGTCCGGGGGCTGCCAGTCCCTCTGCCTTCGGGAAGGTTTCTCAGCTGGGAAGGTGCAGCTGGTGGCTGGGCAGGGAGGGACACTGGGGGGTGACAGGACCTCCCCAGGCCAGGGGACTTGGGGACAGAAGGGGCTGGAAGGAAGGGGACAGTGGGGTGAGCTCAGAGGTCTCTAGTGGAGCTCGGACATTGGTTATTCCTAAAGGTGGGAATAGCAGAGGTTTAATTTTGTGTTCAGCAGTGCAAGGGAAGGGAAGCCTAGAGGGCTGAGGTGTGTGGTGTGGGATTTGGATGGGAGTTGGGTCCATCTGGGGTTGTGAGGGACACTCTGCTCGCCTGGGACCTCACCAGAGACGCCAGTGCCTGGTGTCCTGAGTCCAGGTTCTGTGGAAGTGTTTTGGCCTCAGAGGTGAACACTGAGAGCTCTGTGTCTCCCCAGGCTGTTGCAAAGCTGACCTGGGAAAAGAGTTCTACCTCTGTTCCCATCTCATTATCCTCCCCAGCATTGCTGGTTTTGCCTTGAAATCAGGGATTCCCCATGTGTGTATCCCAGAACATCCCAAGTCCAACTCAGCCGTGATGTCCCCAAGTCCACTCTGGGTTCCTCACTCCCTTGAGCTGGTGCCTGCTCTTGCTAGTCTTGCTCCAACAGTTCTGCTTGAAATACAGAATATTCCAGTGATTTTTTAAAAATCTTTTTTCCCCAAAGCACTTTGGATTCATCCACTGAGGAAGCAACCTGATGTTGTAGGAGAGAAGGGCATGACCATGGCTGTGTAAAAATGGTTGAAGGCTTTTGGGACTGTGTCCTTCTCCAAAGGGATGGGTTGGCACTGAGACCTTGCATATCACAGATGGCTGGACTCTCCCTCAGATGAATTTGTGCTCTTCCCTCCTCCCAGATTTACCCTTGTGGGGGTGAGCCAGTCTAGCACCAGGGATGGATTTGGGATCTGCCAGTGATGGAGTCCCCTTCAGCTCTTGGAGAGCCTCAGGTACCTCCCACAACTCCCTGGAGAACTCCCAAGGCCCTGTCTCTTCCCTGCCCTGTTTCGTGAAAAAACACAGCAAAATAACATTTCCGTTTTCCAGGGAGAAATTTAATTAAAAGGAATTAAGAGCTATGGTTTATAGTTTAATTCAACGTGATGAAAAAAGGATTTAGCTCCCACCCCTTCCAACCCAAATCCATGAGAGGGAAACGCTTCCCAGGAGAGAAAGGAGAGGAATTCCCCCCAGATTTATGACTTGTGAGGCAGAGGTTGCTTTGTTTATGCCCTGCTGGCTGCCACAGACTTGGCTTTGTTGTGTGCCCAGGAATGGGCTGGGAATGGGTAGGTTTGGCTCCTTTTTGCTGCTTTTTTTGGATCACTTTTGTGCTCAGGTGCTGGCCAGGTCACTGAGGCTCCTGGCTGGGTGAAGGTGGCCAAATGTCAGTTCAGAAAATGCAAGGTTTTCTTTGCCCTCCCAGCTGCTTTCCCCTTTTGGGGCATTCTTTGGCTGGTGAGGAGCACCAGGGAGAAGGGAATGGACTCACTCTACCCTGTGCAGGATCAGGCAGAGAAGGAAAAGGAGAAACTGTTAAAATACCCGAAATAACAGATCCAGCCCAAACACAAACAGAAGGAATTTCCTTTCCCTGGGAAGGACAGCAGGTCCTGCATGGGCAGGGCATAACAGGAGCAGTCCTCCAGCCACAGGGATTGCTTCCTGGCTAGCAGCCTTCCCTAGGATTAGTTTGGTGGGCAAGAGCAGCTTCATTTCTGCTGTGCTTTCAGGTTTTCTGGGATTTTTGGAGCAGCATGTGCTGCTGCTGGAGCCCAAGTGTGCAGGGAGGAGCTGGGGATGCACTCTGGGAAGGAGGAGCTGTTTGGATAAGCAGCTCCGAGCTGGAGGTTCCAGGCTGCTCTGGCTTTAACCTCGGCAGGGAGAAAGGAACTTTTCCTGGCCAATCCAAATAATCTCAGCAGAACTTCCAGTGCACGTTACAGGGCTGGGAACTGGAGTGAGCCTGAGCTGGGGCTGGGGCAGCACCAGGGGCTGCAGCACAGGAGGGGACACGAACTTCCATGGAATCCTGGGGGCATTTGGGCTGGAGGGGATCATAAAGATCATTCAGTGCCTCCCCCTGCCACAGGCAGAGACACCTTCCACTGTCCCAGGCTGCTCCAAGCCCTGTCCAGCCTGGCCTTGGACACTGCCAGGGATCCAGGGGCAGCCACAGCTTCTCTGGGCACCCTGTGCCAGCAGCTTTGTCTCATCACATCCTGCTCAAGGCAGACAAACAGCCCTTAACCATTTGCATGATGCTTTTAAGTTTTATTTTAACTGGAGAGGTGGCAGTGGGAAGAGAAAGAGCCTGAGATCCTCCTCTCCACAATACCTAAGTTATTCCCCTCACCATCTGGGGTGGGTCCCTTTTTCATTGGGGTTCCTTCAGGAACTGCTCCCTTTATCCATGGGGTCAGTCCCTCAGGAACTGCTCCCTTTATCCATGGGGTCAGTCCCTCAGGAACTGCTCCCTTTATCCATGGGGTCAGTCCTGCAGGAACTGCTCCCTTTATCCATGGGCTCAGCCCCTCAGGAACTGCTCCCTTTATCCATGGGGTCAGTCTCTCAGGAACTGCTCCCTTTATCCATGGGGTCAGTCCCTCAGGAACTGCTCCCTTTATCCATGGGGTCAGCCCCTCAGGAACTGCTCCAGTGTGGGTTTTTTCCATGGGATCTCTCCTTCAGGAGCTGCTCCTCTCTCCATTGGGCCACACATCCTGCCAGGACCCTGCTCTGGCATAAGCTTCCCACAGGGCCAGAGCTTTCTGTGGGCATCCCCTGTTCTGTGAGGGGTTTTCTTCCCTGACAGTTGCACGTGGGGGAGAGGCCTGCAAGGAGAGACAGCGTTATTTAGGTTGGAAGAGATGCAGAGCCCTTCCTGGGATGGCAGGAAGGTTTATTTGTTCTGGTGTCACTAAGAGCTTTATTCCTGCTTCTTGTTGCTCCTGGCAGGGCGGGAGCTGAATAGAAGTCCCAACAGTCTGGGGATGTCCTGACGGGAGAGCAAAGGGATATTAGTTCTGGAGGGTGCTCCAAGAGACCTGGATTTAAAGTGAGCACAGAATCCCAGAATGGTTTGGGTTGGGAAGGACCCTAAAGATAATCTTGCACTATGGGCAGGGACACCTTCCACTGGACCAGGCTGCTCCAAATCCCATCCAACCACAATCCTGAGCAGCCTGGATGGGGGAAAGCTGCTGAGCAGAAGAGCCAGTGGAGAATTTCCAACAGGGATAGGCTTTTGGTGTGAAAACTGTGCCTGTCCCCACAAATGGGTGGAGTGGGACAAGGAGAGGAGAGCAGAAGATGCCCCTTGAATGGGCTCAGCATTCCTGGTGGCTGCAGGGGCAGCTGCTGCTGGAGTCAGGAGGAATTCCAGGCCACCCACCGTAGCTCTGTGCTGCTCAGGTGCCTGGCAGGAAGGGAAGGGAAGGTGTTCTCCTCCGGTTTCAGCGCTCCCCAGCTCCCAGCATTCCAGGGAAGTGTCAAGAAAGGGCTGGTTTCATGTTCAAGCCACTGGGCTGTGAACTGGGAGCTGCCATTAAAGGGATCCTTGTCTTTGGAGCAGGCTGGGAGTCTCTCACACCCAAATACTGCTCCATTGTGCTGCCTCCAGAGCTGCTGCTGGAGGTGCTGGGAGCGCAGGATTTTGCTCCAGTGTCACTTTCTCAGGTGTCGGGGGCTGTGTTTGCTCTCCGTGTGTGACTGTCCAGAGCTCAGGGGGCTCGGGACCACCCCAAGGCATCCAGCTGCTTCCAGAGGTGGGGAATGTGTGTGAGCTTCCCCTGCTGCCCTGCACCAGGCTGGGCTTTGTGGGGAGCTGCTGTGGGATGGCTCCCCAGGGGACAGAAGTGTACTTGGAGCCCTTCTGGAAGGGAGCAAGCCCTTCCCAAATTCATGGAGTGCTGGCCATGCAGAGCCTGCAGGAAAGAAGCTGGTGGGAAGGAGGTTCTGTTGCATTTCTGGGGAAGTGTGGGGTTCTCAAGGGCAGATTTTGTGCCTGAAATTTGCCAAGGAGGGAGTGGGGTTTGTGTGAAGTCTCTGATGCCCTTTGGGTTTCACTTCCATCTCATTCCCAGTGCCTGATCAGAAAATTTGTCCTGATTTTGTGCAAAGTGCCCTTTGTTAAATCAAACAGTAAAGTGTGGATCTGGCACACCTTCAGTTGTCCTAGGTGACCTCCACACCTTCACACACTCCCAATGCTCCCAGCAGGGATTAATCAATGTGGACATGTGTTTATGTGTGGTCAGCTCCCACTCCTTTTGACTGGATATTGGGAAAAATATCCAGCCTGGGCTGAACTGTGTCTCAGCACTGCGAGAATTCCAGACTCCCAGCCTGGTTTGGGTTGGGAGAGACCTTAAAACTCATCCAGTCCCATCCCTGCCAGGGCAGGGACACCTTCCACTATCCCATTCTGCTCCAAGCCCTGTCCAAGCTGCCCTTGGACACTGCCAGGTTATGGATTTCCAAGCTGGAGCTCAGAGTGAAGGTTTGTGCCACCAGGAATTAATCCATGGAGGCGATGAGTGGGACAGCTCTCCAGGGCAGGAGGAGGACAATGCTGTTGGGGGCAGGCAGAGCCCTGTTTTGGGGTCAGGACTGTTCTGTTTGCCCTGTCTGGGGCTCTGGGATGGCTTGGGACAGCAGTGAATGAGGACAGGCTCAAACAGGACAAGTGATGTGTTTGTCAACACCAGGGAGGACACGAACAGCTCGGGGAAGGTGAGACATTATTTCTAGAGCAATGGAAAGCTTTTTAAAGTGATTTCCTGATGACTTTGACTGCTTGATCTCACAGCCTGCTGTTATTTCTTTGCTTTTCGTTTCCCAAGGTGCCATGAAGGGCAGGGAGTGAAAAATCCAAGGACAATCTGGAATATATTTTCCAGCCTGTGCTGGTTCTCCCCCAGACCCCAGCAGTCCTTTGAGGTCACTGGGATGCTCCTCCTGACCACAGGGCACTCTGAGCCCACCCATAATTAGTGATGGACTTGCCAGCATAAGAAAAAAATCCATTTTAATGGAAAAGCTCCTCCTGGCCCCAGGAGAGGCTGGGGCAGAGCTCTGGTGCCAGAGGAGCCACAGGCTCTGTGCCACCCACGGCCTGACAGCAAGGCAGGGAGAAGCACTTCATTTTCAAGTCTTTGGGGTGGATCAGGGTTCTCAGCCCATGGCTGGGCTCCAATTCTTTTCCTACAGTGTTTGTGACAGCTCCCAAGCAGGATTTTTTTCCCTTTGAGCTCCGCAACAAGTGTGGTTACAATTTTTTTTTCTTTTTTTTTTGGAATAGGGAAAGTTTCTTGCCTGGGGCCACCAAGCGCAGAAATGTGGAATGGATTTGAATCAAACTTGCTTTTTCTTTTGGAATTTTATTTAAAGAAAAAAAAATACAAACCAACAAACTAGCACCTCGGGCAAGAGCTGAACCATGGAAAATTTAATCCCAAAAGGTGGAGGCTTTGTGAAATTACGAGCGTGTGAAAACAGGTGGTTAAACTGAAACGCTTTCACAGACTGAAGTGCAGAGGGTGCTACCAAGAACCTGCTGTAAATTGTGGAGTGAACTCTTCCTGAAAGGCAGAGGTAGGAGAACAGCCCATCAGCGGGTAACCTGAGCTACCTCCAAACCCACAGAACCACGGGAGGAGCCAAGCAAAACCAGGAGAAGTTTTGGGAGAGGTCAGCGAGGGAGCCAAGCCCGGGCCCAAAACTGAGGCTCCCGCACAGATGGGACCTGGCTGGGACAGGTTTCACTCGAGGCACCTGATCCAAGACCTGCTCCAGGCAACGGGAAGCTCCTCAGAGGGTTGGATCAGGGTCTGGGAAGTGCAGCCATGAGGGAAAATGTGTAAGGACAGGGCTGCAGCATGTTGCAGGGTGGAGGGAAGGGAATGACTGGTGAGAGGACAAGGGGGAATGGCTTTAAACTGGAAGAGATTCAGGTTTAGATGGGATATTGGGAAGAAACCCTTCTCCGGGAGGGTGGGCAGGCCCTGGCAAGGGTGCCCAGAGAAGCTGTGGCTGCCCCTGGATCCCTGGCAGTGCCCAAGGCCAGGCTGGACAGGGCTTGGAGCAGCCTGGGACAGTGGAAGGTGTCCCTGCCATGGCAGGGGGTGGGACTGGATGATCTTTACGATCCCTTCCAACCCAAACCCCTCCAGGATTCCATCAGCTGTGAGTGAAAGCCCAGTTTTGGTGGGTGAACGTGGCCACAGGTGTGTGTTTGGGCTCTAAAGGATGCATGACTCCATTTTCTGCACTGGCAGGCCTTTGTCTTCACACCCAGATTGTTCTCCTGCTTCCCTTCACACTCACATTGTTCTCCTGCTTCTCTTCACACCATGATCTTTTTCCTGGGCACTCACGACACGAAAAGAATCTCGTTTTTCCCCTTCTGTCTCATCCCTCTGCACAGAAACACCTCAAGGTGCCTCAGCTGATCCCAGTGGTTGCTCCAGAGCCCTGCCAAGCAAACCTGCAGTGGGAAGCACCCAGCAGCCCTGCTGGAGCCCAGCAGGCAGTGAGATGCTGCTCCCAATCCCCCTGGATCACCAGGAACGAGCTGATTTCTGTCAGGTCACTCAGTGTAAGTGTGATTATGAAGTGTTACAACACACGGTTTGCTGAGTTTTACAGCTGGGTCTTAAAGGGATCAGAAAAAAAATGAAAGAGGGGCTTAAACTGGAAGCCAGGAGTCGGGTCAAATTAAGGAGTGTAGTGGCAATGTTAATTAAAACCCCCCAGAGAGAAGGAAGGAGGAAATGACCTAAATCCCAGCGCTCTCACAGGGTGGTTCCTACCCAGGGACAGGCTTGGGAGATGGGACATAAAGCCTGACCAGCTCCTCTGTCCCCTGCCACAGAGCAGCTGGGTGTCCTTGCCCAGCCAGGAGAGCCAGCAGGGCAGGACCAGCCATGGAGAAAGTTGTTGGAACCCTTTGGTGCATGGAAGCCTCCAAAGAAGGCCTCAGCCAAGGTGGAGCCTGCTGTGTATCCTAAGGATTTCCAGGATTTCTTCTCACATGAGGCACTAAATCTTTTCCTCTACAGAGGAAACTGGTTAAAAGCACAAAACTGAGGTGTCCCCTGGAGTCAGTGTGAATTTGCTGCAGAGGGATGGGATATTCCAGCCTTAGACTTCACATCCATCTGGAGACCTTGGCCCCAAAATTGGCTTTTTCCTTCAGATCAATCCAACTGGAAAGTGTTTAGGAAGTGCCAGCCTTGCTGTTATGTTTTTCCTCTGTTCAACTCAGCACCTTCCACTCTCCCAGAGTTTCAGGAGTTATTCAGGTGAGCTGATCCCTCCTGATCGTAGCCGTAAATCCTTCAAGGGGAATGGCTTTAAACTGAAAGGGAGTGGGTTCATTTCAGATATTGGGCAGGAATTGTTCCCTGTGAGGGTGCGCAGGCCCTGGCACAGGGTGCCCAGAGAAGCTGTGGCTGCCCCTGGATCCCTGGCAGTGCCCAAGGCCAGGTTGGACATTGGGGCTTGGAGCAGCCTGGGACAGTGGAAGGTGTCCCTGCCTGTGGCCACAGTGGAACTGGATGATCTTTAAAGTCTCTCCCAACCCAAATCCCTCTGTGATTCCATGGCTCTCCTCCAGCACTTCCTGCACATATCCCACGTGTTTTTGGCAGCTGAAATGTGGCAGCACATTCTGTGGCACTGAAAGACTGGCTTTGCCCAGATTAAAACTGCTCCTTGCAGGCTCATTTGTGGTTCCACTAATGCACTGTCTAGAGTGAGAGGTGGAAACAATCTGTCACCACAACGAGCAAGGAACCAGGAGAGGGTTTTGTAGCTGGCAGAGCTGATCCTCCACACTCTGCAGATGGAATTGCTGAATTCCCTGGATTGCCTTTTAAGTTTTTTGCCTTATGCCTAAAATGGGTTTTTATTCCTGGAGTGTGGATGTGGCATTTGGGGCTGTGGTTGGTGGTGGGAAATGGCTGAACTCGGTGGTCTCAGAGGGCTTTTCCAGCCTAAGCAATTCCACGATTCCATGCATAAACCTAGGCTATTTTTCCAGTCCCACAGTCTGGGAAGGACATCCTGGGCACACCCTGGACACTCTGGGGTGTCCAAGTCCTTGCTGTTATCTGGAGGAAAAACTGCTTTTGTCTCCCTTCAGAAGCCAGGCCCTTTTCCTCAGCGGAGGGAAGCTGTTCCTGGTGTAGCTCCCAGGGGATCAGGATGGATTTGGAAGGTGGAACAGTAGCAGAAAGCCCACCGAGGAGGAGTTTAAGGGTGACAAAGGCCATGGGATGGAGTTTCCAGCTTTGTTGCTTCCTAAGGGAAAGAAATAAACCCTGAAACCTGAGCAAAGCCCCTCCTGGAGGATCCATTTCCTGGGAACTCTCACTTGGAATGGCTGGTAAGTCCATAAAGTTTTTCTCCTTGAAGGAAAATTTGGGAGACTCCAGCCAAGCCCCTTTGGTTAAACAAATGACAATAAAAATTACTCCCAAACACAACACCCACACTTGGAGCAGCCCTGAAGGTGAGGTGCCCCTTTTTTGGGGGGTGTCTGTGACACCCTGTGAGGGAAATCCAGTCAAGGGGGAGGAGGCCAGGTCCCATCAAGATATGGCTCAGAATTCCATCAGGAATTTCATTTCAGAAGAGATAGCAAGATTTTAGCATGGCTGTCAGCAGCATTCCCCAGGTCACACTGCTGCATAAAAGAGAGTGTTAGAATCTGGGACTTAAACTAAACAGATTTCCTATAGGAAACACACACAAAATTACTTTGCTTCTAAAGTTACTTTTATAGACGTTTTTCCTCAAGAAATATTTCTCCCTGGAAAAATAAATTCACAGGATGTAATTAAACCAGTTCTGTGCGTGCACGGGGCTGGCCCCCTTTAAGTGCTTCACCAAATGCACCAGCGAGGGAAGGAATGAAAGGCAGCTTTGTTGGGATCTATTAATGACAATCTGCATTAATTAGAAAATGAGACATTGTTCTCTTGGTTTATGGCTACGAAAATGGCTGCTAATAAGGCTGAGGCTGGAGCGCTCAGCCTTTGGCTTGTCTGTGCTGTTGTGAGGCCCTGAAAAATCTAAATAATCTTTGATTTGTCAAATCCTGACCTGATGAAGGCAGTGGGAGACAGATTCCATACCCCTGGATTCTGGCAATAACCAGGTGCTGCTGACTGGGGTTGGTTTTTGTAGGGTTTTTTGGCATTTTCTTTAGGTTTAGCTTTTAATTAAACAAACAAAAGTAAAGTGAACTGCGCTGTATTAGAGCTTAACTTTCACTCCTTGAGGAACAAAGCCTTACTAGGTTTGCATGAATCCCTAATTAGGGATAATAAGTATCTCTGCTGCTCTGCCCCAGCCCAGCCATGTGTGCAGTAAAACCACTTACCCCACTTTGCAAACCTTTTTGAGTGCAGAACTAAGTGCAGAAATAAAGCATTCTGTGCTTCTGAAAGCTAAAATCACACCTTTCTAGCAGTATTTAAAGTTTGTATTGTCATATTGCTGTCCTGATCACAAGTAAAACATTTTTATGTCCTTCATAAAAAGGACATGCATGACTGGCTGTATTTTCTGTGTGTCTCAAGTACAGCAGGGAGACATTTCTAATGTATCTCCACTGCATGACCTCTTTTTGAGTGGAGAAATAGGAGCTTGGGGTCATTTGATAAAAGAAATGTTGCATCACCGGTGTAAAAAGCATCATCAGTGTTATTTTTTCACAGAATCGTGGAATTTGGGTTGGAAGAGACCTTCAAGCTCATCTCATCCATGGGCAGACACCTTCCACTATCCCAGGCTGCTCCAAGCTGGCTTTGAACACTTCCAGGGATGGGGCAGCCACAGCCTCTCTGAGCAGCAAGACTGGAAGCTGAGTTTTGGTAACTGAAACATTTCAAGTGGCATTCCTGGAGCCACTTCCAATTAAACAGAGAGACAACACACGCACAGGAAAATGACCTGGAACACCTTGAAAGAAAAACCCCTTCCCTGGGAGGGAACGTGTGGGGCTGAGGGTTAATTTTAATTTCTCAATCCCAGCTGGGATGGGAGCAGGGCGAACGATGGGGGAAATGTTTTGTGTTCACACCCCACCTCAGAGGTGGGCCAGCATCCAGGGCCTGCTGGAAAACAGGCAGGAATGCCTCTGCCTGGAATTCCTGCACCCCTCCTTCCCAAAGACACCTTTCTTTATTTTTTTTCCTTGAGGAAGGGTTTGGCGCCCACAGCACGCTCGCAGAAATCGTGGCTAAAAATTACTTTGGGGGATCTTTTTTTAGGCATTGAGTAGGGCTGGAGGTGGTTCTGGCTTTGTTGGGTTTCATTAATCCCCCCTCCTCAGCAGAGCAGCCCAGGGGCTTCTTTCCCCCTTTTTTTGTTTCTCCATTCAATAAACACACATCCGCCGCGGCCTGTGGCTTAATGAAATTGTGTGAGGCACTTCCAAGAGGAGGATGTTTATTTTTCTCTGCTGCTCCAGGTCCTGTGTGCCCGGAGAGCTGCTCCATAAAGAGACCCTTGTGCCTGGGGCAGTCCTGAGTGCCTGCACTCACTCAACACTGGGATTCTCTGGCTGCTGGGCAGCTGCATTTTCAGGGAATTTCTGGGGAAAAAAGCAGTGTGAAGGTGGGAAAGTCAAGCACTTGCAAGGCTAGAGCTGCCTGGAGAGCTGGCTTAATTCATCTGTTTATGTCTCCTATTCTTGCACAATCCCCTGCTCACTGTATTTTCTCCTTTTTGGCAGAATTTGTCACCTCTGTGCTTTCTCCAACACCATGGAGCTCCTGATGCCTGTTCCTGATTGGATGCACCTCCCAGAGCACCTCCTCTAAGGGAATGTGGAGGTGTAGATGCTGCCATGGGGTTTTGATGAGCCTTTTGTCACTAATGCAGGTTCCTGATGTGGTCACTTGGTGCTGATAACAGCAAATTTTGCAGCAGACCTTGTTTGAAACCTCGCTCCCAAGGCACTGAGAGCTGCACCCCTGGGCACGGCTCTGGAGTGCCTGGAAAGCCCTCATGGGTTGGACTGGGTGATCTTTAAAGGTCACTTGCAGACCAAATCATTCCATAATTTCTATGGAATATTCACTGTTTCATGGGTTGGACTGGATGATTTTTAAAAAGTCCCTTCCAGCCCAAACCTACAAAATTCTATAATTCTGTTCTATTCTATAAAATTCTATAATTTCTATGGAATATTCACGGTTTGATGGGTTGGACTGGATGATCTTTAAAGGCTCCTTCCAGCCCAAACTTTTGGATAATTTTATGAAATATTTTCTGTCTGATGGGTTGGACTGGATGATCTTTGAAGGCCCCTTCCAGCCCAAACCATTCAATGACTTCTATGGAATTTTCACTGTTTGACCTCTCTGTGTGTCAGAAATACTGGTTTGGGATGAAGTGGACAATGGCCACACTCCAGGGAAGAGGGAGGGACATGGAATCACAGAATCACTGAGTTGGAGGGGGCTCACAAGGACCATCGAGGTCCAACTCCTGGGCATGCTGGAACTGAGCTTTTCTGCTCCCCAGCTCTTTTTTTTCCTCCCCACTCTTGCTTTTCCTTGAGCTATTTCTTCTGACAGTTCCACACAAGTACTGACAGTTGTTCAAGTGGCAAAAACAAAGGGGGGGGGGGGTTTGACAAAAACCCTTTCCAGTTTTATTTTCCCAACAAAATCCGAATATATTTTGAAGAGGGGAAAAAAAACCCAGCTAAAAATATAAATAAATCCCTTTTGTCTGCAAATCCCCTGGTGGGAGGTGGGCTGGAACCTTCCTGAGTGACTCATTCCTGGGCAGCCCTTTGCTGTGGATGGAAACTTGTCCTCAGCAGATTTTCTGCTGTTTCCTAACCTGCCTGCAAGGAGGTGTTTCCTTTGTGGGCTGAGGTAAAGGAGGCGCCTGCTTCTCCCGTGATATTCCCATGTCTGCCATCAAAGGAGGGCTGTTTCTCCTGGAAAATGGTGATGAAAACTCCATCAGTGTTTTCCTGCCCTGTCCTGTTTCCTTATCAACAGGCACCCTCTGGGCAAGGCTGAAAATCCCAACCAAAATTCCAAGGGTCAGAGGTGGTGTGACCCACACCCCTCTGGGCACAGCCAGCACGGAACACTCCCTTTTTTGGGCCATTTTTCCTTAATCCTGGTGGTTCTTCACTCAACTTTAGCCCTTTTCCCTCTCTGTCAGGACGGATTGTTCCAGTTTCCTTGGGAGCAGCAGGGTGACTGCTCAGCTCTGTCTCATGATGAAAATGATGATGATGGGTGGGATTTTCTAATCCCTGCCTTTCTGTGGTGTTGCAGTTCAATCTCCACTCTACACCCTCTGCTCTCTCCCTGTCAGGATGGAAGGAGCAAAGTCCTGGACACCTGACGGAAGGTTAAAACTCAGCTGGCTGACGCATCCTTGCTGCCCTGTGTCCCTCAGGACAGAGGCAGTCAGGCCCATTTGCAGCAGAATTAACTTCCTGGACTCCAAACAACCTTTCTGTTGTCATCCTTGTACTAATGACATCTTGGCTGCTGGGATTCAATTCTCCTCCCATCTCTCATTCCTGTTTTCTGTTGTTAATGCATGGCTCCATGTCCACTTCAGGAACTACACCAAATCCCCAGAAAAATGTGCTGAAAAACAGGGGATGAGGGATTTTTTTCCCCCACCTCTTTCCCCACAGATGCATTTATCACTAGGGCAACTTCACTTGAGAGTTCACTACAAATCCGAGCCGATGGCTTAGATCCAGGCAGTCCAGTTCTATGGACTGAGCTAAGCGTGAATTACACTTCTGGTCACAGCATTTTTTTCCCCCCTTCCTTTCTTTCTTTCTTTTCCTTGACTGTGACCTTGGCACCGAAGCAGTTACAATTGTGAAATATTTCATAATGCAGGGTTTTTTTGCTGCTGCTTGGAAGGTCGGGGAGGAACCTGGGTGGATTTAAAAGGTGTGGTGGCCCTGGAAAAGGGCACTGGAGGTGGTGGGATTAACCACTGCTTCTAGCACCAGGTATAAATCACTGTCCTTTCCAGGCAAGGCTCCCAAGATGTCTGTGTTTATCCAGGAATGAGAGGGAGGGAGGTGCATTTTCTTCTCAGTCTGAGTGCACTGGCACTAAATGCAACCAGTGGCTTCATTCCAGGGAGTAAAAGCTGTGGATTAACAGGAGTTCATCCCTGCCAGGATGGAAGGATGGATGGATGGAAGGAATTCCAAAAGGAATTCAGGAAGCAATTCAGGAAGGAAGGAATTCTGGAAGGAAGACTGGCTGGCTGATTCCTTTCTGGTCCTTTCTAGGGATCCCATTTCCAGGAGCGGGATGGTGAACTCCTTGTTTTGTTTGGAGCATGAGGAGCACAACTGGGAGAGGATGGGAGAATGTGTCTGCTCAGGAGGGGCAGTGGGAAATCTTAGTGAGGTTGAGGGATCCTCTGGAGCAGTAGAAGGAGTTTTATTTATTTATTGAATTTTAGGGTTGTTTTTCTTTCACTTCTCCAGGGTTAGGAGCTGGAGAACAGGTCTGGCCCAGCGGGTCAGCCAGCGTGTGTTGGATAAAAGGTTATTTTTACACCCTGGAAGCCTCCTCCTGGAGGCTTCAGTTACTGGGTGGATTGCCAACAGCCTGTGCCCTCAGCTTGGCACATCTGGTGGGAGCAGTCAGGATATGCTGGACAAAAGGATTTCTTCAGATTTGGGAAAAGTGTTTCATAGGTCTTCACCAAAAGGTGAACTGTTTGCAAATTTCCACTTCCCCACTGCAGCCACTCAGAGTGATATAAATTGGCAGAGTTTAGTGCATTTCCCCACAGGATTCCTCTTAAACACCCATGGATTCCCAGAGCTGGAGGCTGAGTCTGCACAGTTGCTCCCTCTCACCACCACTGCACAAGAACTCGTCAGGACAATTTGGGATGGGCTGCTTTTCACGTGCATTTTTAAGGAAAAGT
>VZTZ01050170.1:28166-63502 GCA_013400955.1 Drymodes brunneopygia | reverse complement strand
CCCGCATCCCGCCCGTATCCCACCGACCGCGCTGGCAGAGACCGTAAAGAGCATCCAATGCCACCCCTGCCATGGGCAGGGACACCTGCCACCATCCCAGGCTGCTCCAAGCCCCGTCCAACCTGGCCTGGGACGCTTCCAGGGATGGGGTTGTAGGGGAGAGGTGTGAGGGAGGACGCTTCACTCACCGTCCTCACAGCTGTGCTTTTTGGGGACCCCCGTTTTGCCTCTTTTTCTTGTGAGAGGTGTCAGGGTGTTCTTTCCTCTGTCCCCACAGGCTGCACCTTTTGGTGACCCTCATCTCACCACGTTTTTTCACAGCATGGTTTGGGTTGGGAGGGACCCTAAAGCTCATCTTATTCCACCCCCTGCCACACCTTCCACTATCCCAGGTTGCTCCAAGCCCCGTCCAACCTGGCCTTGGGCACTTCCAGGGATGGGGGTTTTTATGTGAGAGGTGTCAGGGTGGGAGGANCCACGCTGCGCAGCCTGCTGCAGGACGAGAGCTTCCAGAGGTGGGCACGCAGCCCTGGGGACACGGCCCCGACACCTGCCAGCTCCCCCGANCTTGGGCACTTCCAGGGATGGGGGTTTTTATGTGAGAGGTGTCAGGGTGGGAGGATGCTCCCCGTTCCCCTAGATCATTCCCCTGGTTTCCCTGGAGGCAAATCTCACAGCAGCTCATGAGGCTGTGGCAGCAGTGCATGAACTCTGTTCCGATCAGGACAGGAATGGGAGCCTAGGGATAATGGGAAAAACATACAAAAGGGATTACAATCAACTATAAACCTGAAACACCCCATGTTACAAAATCTGCCCAGTGCTAACACTGTGACTGTGGGGATAGTTAATTAATTTTCCTGCACCATGGAGAAATCTGCTTAGAGTGCTAAATGTCTCCCAGCCTCAAAAAAAGGTGTTATTTCAGCAAAACATGAGAATGAGCCAGCCCTTCATTCCGCTACCTGGGCTGCTGGGGCTCTTGGGCTGAGGTTTTTTTGTAGGAAAAAGCGGAGTTTGACAGGAAGAGGAGGGCGGGGCCCACAGCTCCATTCCACGGGTGATGGAGTGAGCAGAGAAGTGATGTCTTTGAATTTGGAGGTAGATATGGAGCTTAAAGCTCATCCATTGCCGCCCCCTGCCACAGACAGGGACACCTTCCACTATCCCACCCTCCTCCAAGCCCTGTCCAGCCTGAATTTGGATACTTCCAAGGATGCAGGGGCAGCCACAGCTTCCCTGGGCTGCCAGTCTGGGACTGTTCCTTGTAAAAAGGAACAGAAGTGAGAGGTTGTTGGGGTTTTTTAGGTGATTTTTGAGGCAGGGTTTGTGCACGTGCCAGGATGCAGCCCCTGGCATCATCCGAGCACTGTTCCGCTTCATCTGTCCAGGCAGCACCAGCCAGGTGATTGACAGGAGCTTTTTGGGGCTGCTAAAAGTGCCACAAATCCGAGAATCATATCCTGAGTGGAAGGCACCCACAAGGATCATGGAGTCCAACTGCTGGCCCTGCACAGACACCCCAACAATCCCACCCTGAGAGCGGTGTCCTAACAGTCCTTGAGCTGTGGCAGCCTTGGGGCTGTGTCCATTCCCTGGGGAGCCTGGGCATTGCCCAAGTTTCCGGGGGGCAGTTTGGGCTGTCCTGGCAGTCTCCTGGAGGGAATGGGGGTTTCTCTGACCCTGTTTTCCCCCCACGCAGCCGGATCAATGAGAAGTCGGTGTGGTGCTGCGGGTGGCTGCCCTGCACCCCGCTGCGCATTGCGGCCACCGCCGGCCACGGCCCCTGCGTCGACTTCCTGCTGCGCAAAGGGGCCGAGATCGACCTGGTGGACGTCAAGGGACAGACTGCCCTCTATGTGGCCGTGGTCAACGGGCACCTGGAGTGTGCCAAGATCCTGCTGGAGGCGGGCGCTGACCCCAACGGCAGCCGGCACCACCGCAGCACCCCGGTGTACCACGCGGCGCGGGTGGGGCGCGCCGACATCCTGCGCGAGCTCATCAGGTCAGAGCTCAGGGCTGGCACTGGGCTGCCTCTCCCTTTTCCTGCCCCTTCCCTCCTTGCCTGGCCACAGCCTCCACATCTCTTGAACTGGAGAGGAGACGATGGAGAGGTGCCCCAAGGGACATCCTTGGATTTCCCGTCACTTGGCCTTGGTGACAGTTCTGTTCCCACCTGTTCCAGTCCAAGCCCAAGAAAGGAGTCTCCAGCTCTGAGCTCACCATTCAGTCAGATCCAAACTTTTTAAGCCCCCCTACTTCCACCATGCCCCTGACTGGAGTTAGGAGGGAGGTGATCCCCCAAAAAATCTCCCTTGAGTGCTGGTTTTTCCTTCAGGAACTCCTTCAGCAGCACCAGCAGGGAGTGGGCTCAAGGCGTTGCAAATTCAAGGTGGGAACTTCAGTTGCTCCTTCTGTGAAATGCCCTGATTATTCCTCTTTTTAAATTGGAAGTTGTGCTGGACAACTATGTGAATGCCAAATAGTAAGGGATCATAATGGGAAGATGTAGGTTTTAGGGAGAAATAGTGAAAGAGAAGAAAATTGAAGCAATCCCTTTGACGACCTCAAAGGCTAGAAAATAACAAAAGGATTTGAGTAGGAAAAGATTCAAAATCCTTGAGAGTTTTCTTCCTTTTTTTGAATTTTCATACAAGTGCAGCTTTGAGGAAGAAGTGGAGCCAATCCCCCCTCCTTGCTCCTTTCCCAACAAGCTGAGGGGAGGATGTTCCCATCAGCAAGGGCTTGTTGACACAGGGTTCAGCTTGCTGCATTCCCAAAAATCTCCCCTGCTCTCTTCACCCAGGCAGGGTGAAATGTAGCAAATGGTATTTCAGCAGCATAGGGAGAGCTGATGCCTTGATTTATGTGTCTGCTCCTTGGAATACCTTGCCAGCAATATTAAAAGCAAGATTTTGGACAACTTTCAGGATTAAAAATTAACTGGAGTTTGTCCAATCTCTTTTTATTAGGCAATATCTCTCCCAAGGCTGCTAAGCTAATACCAAATTGTCATGTTGCCCAAAATTTCAAATATCTCAGAGCAGGGATTTCACAGATCTGTGCAGAGTCACTTAGTGAAAAATGCAGCCTTTATGTTACAGGGATTTTTAAAATGTTGGATCCACAGGATTTGGCAGAGGGAGTGCAATGAGTAAGACACTTTTCCTGAGATATGAGGGGATATTTTTAGAGAGCCTGAAACCCAGTCAGGGTTGCTGCAGGTGTCTAAACATCACCTGGTTTGAAAATCCTGTGCCAGCACTGTTGGGATCCCTGAGCATTCCTGCAAGTGCTGAACCAAGCAGGAGGTGAAATCCCATCCATGAACAGTAAATCCATGTATGGCTATGGAATAGGGATCCATTTTATAAGGATTATTATAAGGAGGCTGATGGAAATATTTAGTATTTTAATGCCAGGGTATAAATGACATTCCTCATAATTTGGGATCCACTGCTACCTGCGGTGGAACTGAGTTTGGCAAGGATGAGAGGATCCTTCTGCCACGCTAAAAATGGGAAAAAAGAGAGTTGCCAGATCACCCCCAGGCCTCAGGTGCATGCCTGGCCCTGCTAAAAGTAGAATTTGGGGGTTTGCTTTGAATTGAGAGTTTCCACTGAGAATTTTGATGGTAATAATGGCGATAAAAAGGACTGAAATGAAGGGAGATCTGCTGTCTGCTCAGGAGGCAGTGGCCTTACAACAGCCTTGTGGAAGTCCCACAGCAGCACAGATAACTCTGTCCAAATGCTTGTGCAATGTGATTTTAAGGGAAAAATACACTTTGTGCCACTTGCAGCTCTTAGAGGAGTCTCTCAGCCCTGGTTCAGGGTGTGCTTAATTTAAATGGTGCTCTTCCCATCCTCAGAACTGAAGGATTTGGGTAAATATTCGCTGGATAGGGAGCAGTTCCTGCTGGTTCCAGCAAGAACTGTGCCTGCTTTGAGGCAAGATTTGTCCCCAGGTATTTTCCCTTATTTTTATGAACTCCTGGAAGGAATAGAATGCAGTCTAGGAAAAAAATCTAGTTCTCTGAGTGCTCAGTTTGCAGTTTGGGGAGGGGGACTGGTGGATGAAGGAATCTTTTATCCCTCTGTGGTAGAACAGGCAGGGCTTTGCTATTAAAACCAGAATTGGGTTGTCTTCCTCCTTCTTCCCATCCAAGCTGCATGGGAGGAACGTGGAATTATTTCCCCACTGCCTGAGGGGATCCCCAGCAGATTCCAGCCCCTCCAGCTCCTTCAGGAGCAGGGGTTTGTCACAGATGTTTCTCTGTGGAGTGCAGATTCCCGTTTCCATTTCCCTGCTGTTTGGGATCAGGTGCCTGCGTTGCTTTTTTGGCCCATTTTGTCCTGGTGAGGAAGTTATTCCAGCATCCTTCTTCAGTGGAGTCATCTGGAAACATCCCTGCTCCCCAGGCAGCTTGTTAGCATCCAGCATGACGTGGTGCTGGCTTGGGCTGAGCCATCCCTGGTGCCAAGACATGAGAGGAGGGAAGACACAGCTGAAGGTTCCTGGGTTGAGATAAGGAATGGGAGAGATAAGGGAGAGATCACTCACAAAACACCATCACGGGCAAAACAGACTCGACTTAGGGGTATCAGTTTAATTTATTCCTAATAAAATCAGAGCAGGGCAATGAGAAGTGGAATAAATCTTTTAAAACACCTTCCCAAGCTCTGCCCGTTCCCCCTCGTCCAACATGGGGGAAGCTTCTCAAAGAAGCCACTCCTTTACCCTTCCAATACCAAAACCTGGCCATGCAAACCCAGTCCATCAGGGGGACAAGGATGTTGCTGTTCCTCCTCTCTCCAAATCCTGGGCTGCTGTGGGCAGGGAAGCATCTTGGCTTCTGGGAGATCAGACTGTGCTGGATGCATTGTCCCCACTCAGAAGCACTGCCAGACCCCTCTGAGGGTAGGAATGGGTGGGTTCCAGAGGTTCTCACTCTCCACGTGTCCTCCAGACCCCTCTGAGGGTAGGGATGGGCAGGTTCCAGAGGTTCTCACTGTCCATGTGTCCTCCAGACCCATCTGAGGGGAGGGATGGGCGGGTTCCAGAGGTTCTTGCTCTCCACGTGTCCTCCAGAGCCCTCTGAGGGTAGGGAGGGGTGGGTTATAGAGGTTCTCACTCTCCACGTGTCCTCCAGACCCCTCTGAGGGTAGGGATGGGTGGGTTCCAGAGGTTCTCACTCTCCACGTGTCCCTCTCAGGGTGGGAATGGGCAGTTTCCAGAGGTTCCACGTGCCCTTCAGCCTCATCCCTTGCCACTTCCAACCCCTCCCATCCCTCTTCCCGGGGCAGGTACGGCGCGGATGTGGACGTGAACCACCAGCTGTCCCTGCGCGGGCCGGGGCAGGCGCTGCGGCCGCTGACCACGCTGGTGGTGTGTCCCCTGTACATCAGCGCCGCCTACCACAACCTGCCCTGCTTTCGCCTGCTGCTCCAGGCTGGGGCCAACCCCGACTTCAACTGCTGCGGGCCCATCAACGTGCAGGGCTTCTCGCGGGGTTCGCCTGTGTGCGTGCTGGACGCCGTGCTGCGGCACGGCTGCGAGCCCGCCTTCGTGCGCCTCCTCATCGACTTCGGGGCCGACCTCAGCCTCGTCAAGGTGGAGGCCCTGGCAGCTGAGGCCACAGGGAGAGTCAAGGTGAACCCCGAGGCGCTGGAGGTGTTCAAGGAAGCGAGAGGTGAGTGGGCTTGGGTCCCCCGGGAGAGCTCTTTGGTTGGTTGGAGGTGAAGGTGCTGCTGAGGTGGTAGAGTAGGTGTTGCTGTCCTCACTTTAAGGACCTTCAGCAATTTGATAAGCTGACAAACGGAGCATTAGTGGCTTCTCCACTCCCTGTTTTTCCCCCTGTTGCATTTTGTACCTTCACATGGTGTTTTCCCCTCTTAAGACCTTCAGCAATTTGATAACGGGGTCTAACAAGCTGACAAACTAAACATTAATGGCTTGTCCACTCCCTGTTTTTCACCCTGTTGTATTTTGTACCTTCACATGGTATTTTCCCCTCCTGACTCCTTCAGCAGCCCACCCTGTAACTCCTGTAACTCCTCCTTTTCCATCTTTCCCAGCTCTTTTCCATTGCCTCCCCATGTAGGCAAGGCTTAGGGGTCCTGCCCGAGCTGGGCATTGGAGCTGTGAGTCATCAGTGGGTTCCAGTTCTCCAGAGCCACACAGGTGTGTCCCCAGCTGTTCCTGTGTGACCCTGGGCTCTGGATCCAGGGGGAAATTTGATCTGGATAGGCTGCTTGGGAAGGAGAGCCACAAATGGGGGTAAAAAGGGGCAGGAGGAAGCTCAGATGGAGGTGAAAAAAGGTGGGGAAAAGTGCAACACCTTGGAAACCCACCTGGTGAAGGCCACAGCTTCGACCAGGTGTGGAAGTGGAGTTTCCCTCCTGATCTCCTGAGGAATTTCAAAGGGATTCAATTTCAGGCTGTGGGAGACAACTCACATCCCCAGATTACTCAGCTTTGCATGGGCCTGGGTTTAGGAGGCAAATAGGACTCATCAGGTGGAGCATGTGGGATAATGGGATGGTGTCGTGGAGGTTCAGTTCCTGAATCAAAACAGGCACCAGCATCCATCCTCTTGTCCCTGTGCTGGAAGAGCTCTCCATGGACTCAAAGGAAAAGAAAGTTGAGATAAGGCCTGAGCTGGCCATCAGTGCTGTTATTTCCCATGGGATGGGTGAGAGAAAAATAAGATTGGCATAATTTTGAAATGATCCAAATAGAACCATGGAATATTTTGAGTTAGGAGGGATCCAGAAGGATCAAAGTCCCACCCCTGGCCCTGCACAGACACCCCAACAATCCCACCCTGTGCATCCACGTTGTCCAAATGCTCCTTGGGCTCTGTCAGCCTTGGGGCCGTGCCCATTCCCTGGGGAGCCTGGGCAGTGCCCAGCACCCTCTGGGGGAAGAGCCTTTCCCTAAAATCCAACCTGAACCTGCCCTGACACAGCTCCAGGCGTTCCCTCAGGCTCGACAGTGATGGCCTCCATGGTCTCCAGCCCATCCCGCCTCCAGCTGGCCCTTCCAACCTGCCCAGGTGGCAGCTGCTCCAAACCCAGGAGGTTTGTCCTCCTTGGGAGGCAGGATCTGTGCACACTCAGCTCTCGGTGTTGCTGTTCTCTCCCTCTCTCTTTCCCCAGTAACTCCCCTGTGTTTTTCCCTGCAGGGCGCACCCGGAGCCTCCTGTCCCTGTGCCGCATCACTGTCCGGAGAATCCTTGGCAAATCCCGCCTGGATCTGATCCACAGCCTTCCCATCCCACACCCCATTAAACAGTTTTTACTCCATGAACACAGTTAGAGGGCGACTGGCTGCTTTTGGGGACAGTTTGACTGGGTAAATCCTGACTCTTTCCCCGTCATGGAGTGCACATAATTCCCTGCTCCTATGGATTTTTTTGCCCGTCTAGATTTAGTGTGCAGTGATTCCGTGTGTCTTATCTCCCTGGGGAGTGGCTGCTAAATGTGTGTGGGTTTTGCTGCAGTAAATACAATATATCCTGTAGCTTTTGTTGGCAAATTGTGTAACCTCTGTTGCTGATCTGTGTCATGCACACACTGGGGGTCTCTGGCATTTCTGTGTGGGGAAAGTGTCCCTACTTTCCCATCTTTCCCATCACAGCCCATAAAACCAGAAATTCCTACCTTCATTTTACTCCATATCCCATGGTAAGACCAGAGAAAACCCACCCGGATCCGCGTAACAGGTCTGTTTTGTCTGCATTGTGGAAAAGGGAGAAAAAATGGGGGTTTTTTGAGGAGTTGGGAGATTTTGTGGTTTTAATGACAGTGTTGCATCCAGCAGCCTGGGCTCCTTTGATTCCCAGTGCCTTTCCATGCCACGAGCTCCCAGAAGAGCCATTCTGCAGGGAGTCAGCAGCCTTTTGTTGGGATCTCAGGGTCAGCATAGAGGAATCATTGTCAAAGCAGCAACGTGAGAAGGACAGAGATGGTGGTGCCTCAGGATCTTGGGAAAAATCTCAGGTGATAACTGGTACTTGCTTTAACTTTACTGATTCAAGTAAAGTCCCTGTGTGTTATAAGTTTAATTTCTTTGGATGATTTTTCTTTGCTAGCTCTTCTTCCCTCACTCATCCAGCTGGCAAAGGTAATTTTCCAGATAATGACCTTAAAGATCAGAGAATCCCAGCCTGGTTTGGGTTAGAAGGGACCTTAAAGCTCACCTAGGTCCAGCCTTCCATGAGAGCAGGTTGCTCCAAGCCCCCATCCCTGTTTCCTATGGATTTACCCTGACACTGGTTCCAAAATGTTCCTTTCCCAGAGGCATAAATGAATGCAAAAGCAAACCAGAGCAGAGGATATTTCCAGACCCTCTCCAGGTGAGATGCAGTGGCCCTGGAGCTGTGGGCAGGTGAGGAGGGGCAGCTCTGCACCATTCCCTTCCCAGGCCTGCAGCTGGTTTCAGTTTTCCCGGCGCTGGCAGCGAGCTGTGCTCGGGCTTTATAGAGGTGTGAACATGCCTGGGAGATGCAAACAGGTTGTAAAGCCTCTTGGCACCTTGCTGGGGGATCCATAATGGTTTGCAGGAGCTCGCTGTGCTGCAAGCTCCGCTGTGGGGAGGCAGAAAATGAGATGGGTTGTCTTGAGACAACGCCACGGGAACGGCTCTTGGGGTTGGCTTTCCCCTGTGGGTTTTCACTTGGTTTGTAAATGGGGCACCCAGTTGGGGTGAAGGTTGTAGGATGGATGTGGAGAGAGCTGGAAGGACCCACAAAGATCCAAGTCCAGCTCCTAATCATGCACAGTCACCCCAGAAATCCCACCCTGTGCATCCCTGAGAGTGTTGTTCAGGCATTCCCTTGGGCTCTGTCAGTCTTGGGGCCATGCCCATTCCCTGTTCCACTGCCCAGCCACCCTCTGGATTGTGGCTCCACGTGGAATGAGCTGCAGTGAAATGCCTCAGTAGGAATGACAGAGGGTGGCACAAAGAAATTGAGAGAATTGACTCAATTCACTGCTTGATGTAACTCCAGTCTGGAATTAAAGCTGAGCCCATTACCATGTTAATTAACATGGTAATGGATCTCCTCAGGATTGACCATGGATCTCCTCAGGATTGTTCTCCCAGCCTGGTAGCAAACCAGCTTGAGGTTCATCACTGACTTGGGGATGTGCAGAATCAAAGCTTTGGAGTGCCTGGATCATCCCATCCCATCCAACTTCCATCTTCAGGGAGGGACTTTGCCTCTGGAAAAGGCCAAGCCTTTGGCTTGAGGGCCTGGAATGAGTCCAGCCTGGGGACAGCTCATGTAAAATTAAGCTGTAAGTGCACAGAAT
The DNA here is from genome assembly GCA_013400955.1 of Drymodes brunneopygia. NCBI lineage: Eukaryota > Metazoa > Chordata > Aves > Passeriformes > Petroicidae > Drymodes > Drymodes brunneopygia. The sequence goes on along the minus strand of VZTZ01050170.1, from coordinate 54,185 downwards.
TCTGTTGGAATGAAGTCCCTGTGGAGATTGGTTGCTGGGGCTGCTTAAACCTGGCTTTGCTGAGCTGGTTTAATACACAGAAAATCTGGAATTTTCACTGTAAGAGAGATAATAATGAATCTTAAAATAGATTCAGGATATTCACAGGCTTCATTGTCCTGTCCCATAGGGCCAAACCCTACATCCTCTGCCTTTTAAACCCAGGAGACAGCACTGTTCCAGTATGAAATCTCAATAATTCATGAATTTCTATCCTTTCACACTGTATAAACAGCATTTCTTTTTGCCTTAGCTTGGACTTCACCATTCCCTCTTACGAAGCATAGCTTTCCCTTTTGTAAAGGTGGTTTTTTCTATGTTGTCCACGTGGCATGCTCAGATAATCTGAGTAACAATTGAGTTTTATCAGGTTGTGGGTGGGAAATTAAAAATTTCTGCAGTGTATAAACGCCTATGATATTTGTGCAGCATATTTAAAGTGTGCGTGGCATGGACTTGCTGGAAGCTTGGGTGGGGCAGAATAAGAAGATTTGGAAAATGCTTGAAGAACCAAATGATATCTGGAATCAGCCAAGCTGATCCAAAGCTTTTCATGTTGGATTTCTTGTCTTTGCTGCTCGGGGAGGATTTCCAGGGCATGGAATGCTGGTGGTAGCTGGGATCCAAATATCATTTCCTGCTCGTTTTACAAAAGGTGGGAGAAAGGCGTCTGTTGGGTTAAAGCAGTTCTTTGCTTGGTTTTGGAATTGGTTTTTTCTGTTGTTTCTTGTTTTTCAATCCCCGAAGTCAAGTAAAGCCCTTTTCACCCCAAACCAGCCCTTGAATTGCAGCACCTTTTTAGCCCTTCCTCTTCCAGTGAAGGAAATCGTGGCAGGACGCAACAAAGGGGACAAAATGCCACTTCCAGAAGTGCCCATCAGTGCCTGCTGGCTTTTCCCAGGGTCAGATTGTTGGGGACAGCAGCAGGATCCCACCTGAGGGCAGGTGGGAGGTGCCTGTGGTGAGCCTGGACCCACGTGCAGCCCAAATAAAGATACTCCAGTGGCAGAGCACGGAGCAGGAGGAGGAGGATGGCTCTGGATTTGGGAATGCCTGGATCCTGCCAGCCTCTCCCTGTGCTGTAGCCACTGGAGGGGGCCGGAGAACCGCGGTCCCTGCGCGGGGGTCACAGGGACAGCGCCGGTGCCACCTCCTGCCTTGCCCCTCCTGGGCGATTTTCAGGGCATCCCGAAATCTTCCCACCCTCACACCGGGCTCTTTAAACCTCTCATTTCTGCTCCTGCTCCCTTGGTAGCTCTGGAAATGCAGCTCCTCAGTTTGTCTTGGCATGCAATTCCTCAAAATGTTTTGATTCTTATAACTTGGCTTTTTTTATTTTGTGGCATTTTCACTGGAATGCTCCCTGCAAGCTTGAGCTGCAAGAGTTTGTGCTAGTTGCTCTGTTCTGCCTGAGGATTAGCAGGTATACCTGAGAATTTAGTCCCTGCAGCTGCCTCCAGGCGAGGGCACAGTCCCCTTTTTTAGGATTCCTGCTTTTTTCACTCAGGAGATGTTTGTCTGATCTGGTGCCAGCATTTCCTCTGAAGGCAAAACCAGTTTTTCCTAAACTGGAAGAAAATGATGAAATGGTCTGGAATTATGGTAATGAGAAACAAAGCCAAGCAAGCCCTAATCTTAAAATTTAACACCTCCAGCCTCACTATTCCCTTAATTTGAAGTGTCTCTCTCCAGCCTCTCCATGCATCTCCCCCCAGGCCACCCCAAATTGGTACCCATGAGTCAGTGGCAACATCTCTATGCTGCAGCTTGGAGCTGGAGATTTATCCTCAAACAGGAGAGATCTGAGAGTGTGTCTGAGCTGCCAGTCTGGGGACAATAACCGTGGAATTGTTCAAAGGAATTGCGTGTTATTTACCTGTCCCCTCCAGGACAGACGGGCTGGGATTTCTGGTCCCCTCTCGCTGTATTTCCTGAGTGACAGACTCACCTGAGAGCCCGTCCTTGCTTTATATAACAGCATTGCAACGTGTTCCTCGTTATGCTCATTAATCTCGGCCTAAGATCTGCAGCAGTGAGGAAAAGATTTCTTCTTGCACTGTGTGATGCCTAGATATTTGCTCTGGGCTATGAGAACTGGCCAAATCTCTGGCAGTCTCAGAGCATTTCCTCTAAGATCTGTTGTTCCCACTCCCCAGGCACTGCTGGGGAAGCCCCAAGTTATTTAACTTTTCAGTGTTGTTGTTCCCCATCAGCTCCTCCAGCCTTGTCTTCCCTCCCAAAGGAGCTCTTTGTGACCCCTGCAAGTTACAACCATGAAGAAAAAGAAAGAAAAGGAAGGAAAATGTTCTGTCTGCCCCTGGATCCCTGGAAGTGTTCCAGGCCAGGTTGGACAGGGCTTGGAGCAGCCTGGGATAGTGGAAGGCGTCCCATGGCAGAGGGTGGAATGGAATGGGCTTTAAGGTCCCTTCCAACCCAAATCCTTCTGGGATTTCATGGAGAGGCTGCCCAAGCCCTGTGCCCCCCTCCAGCTCTGCACAGTGACAGGAGGCTGCAGCCCCCATGGAGCTCGCTCTCCCACCTGCCTCCAGCACCTTTCCCATTCTCCCACCTGCATGCAGCACTTTCCCCATCCTTCCCTCCACATCCAGCACTTTTCCCCTGCCGACACACGTGTGCTGTTCTGTTTTCCACCCCTTTTCTCTCATTTTGCTGGTTCCCATTGTTCATGCTTGGGAGAGGGCTGCAGTGTGCTGTTGTTTACAGGAAAGTGCTCTTTGTTTCCCTGGCGTGGAGCATCTGGTGTTTGTGAGAACAGAAACTCAGCCAGCCCTAGCGTGCCTGGCCAGGAGTCCACGTGTGCCACCATGGCCTTGCTCCTAGAAAAGGGTCTAAAACCTCCAAATTGAGACAAGCCAGGCTGGACAGGGCTTGGAGCAGCCTTGTGGAAGGTGTCCCTGCTCACGGGATGGATTTTGAGATCCTTTCCAACCCAAAGCATTCTGTGATTCCACGATCCAGCACAGGGAGATAAATAAAGGCAGGATGGGCAGGATGGAGCAGGAGAGCACTGTTGATTTATGGCTGCCCCCCAAAAGGCATCAGGATGATGGACGACATGTGCACGCTCCCCTCCCCGTGGCACCGGCTGTCCGTGAGCTTTCCAAACACACCAGGGAGAGGTGATGCTCGCAGACACGGCATTTCCACACTCAGCTGGAAGGCTGCTCAGGGAATCTGGGGAGCTGGGCTCCAGCCACGATCAGCTTGGCCAACCCCGCGCTCGCCTTTCATTTTAATAATTTGGCGACATCCATTTATTTCAGCGTTTCGCAAAGCAGGGCCTGCGTTTCCTCAGAGAAAATGAGAGTTGAAGGATGGTAAAATGCCTCCATAAATTGGAAGTTAAATTAAGGAATGGTTTTAAGAGCACTGAGTGCTGCTAGCCCCGTGTTGTGGTGTCACTCACGGCACTGTGAGCCTGTGGTACCCGTTGGAGGCACGGGAGGTTTAGGAGGCACAGGCTGGATTGTTTGGTGGGTGTTTCTGAGCCTGCTTTTGTTTGCAGTTGGAATGTATTAGTGGGCTCACCCCTTGTTTCACTTCCCAGAAAATACAGGTTTTACCAAAAATTTCTTTTTTGGGGGATAATTTCAGTTGTTGAGCATTTTGTGTCAGTGTGGGAGCAGCTTCTGGATGTTTTATCCTTTTGATCTTATCTTTATACAAGGATTTTTTACAGGGGCCTGGAGTGCCAGGACAGGGAGGAACACCTTTCCACTGCCAGAGGGCAGGGATAGATGGGATATTGGGAAGGAAATCTTCCCTGTGAGGGTGGTGAGGCCCTGAGGTTGCTCAGAGAAGCTGTGGCTGCCTCATCCCTGAAGTGTCCAAGGCCAGGATGGATTAGGCTTGGATCAACCTGGGACCGTGGAAGGTGGCACTTGGACATTCACCTTCAGGTCCATCTTGCTGAGCTGGAAAAGAATTTGGCTTTGTAATAAATAAATAAATAAATAAATAAGACTGTTGTCTGAAGGTGTTCAAGGCTTTACCTTCATCAAAGCAATCAATAAATCCTATAAATACCATTAGGAAAGCAAAGATTCCCAGTTGCCCTAAGTTCCATTCAATTTCAGCTCCTTTAATTACCAACCTCCATTAGTGCAAACTTTCTCCAAGCTGAAGCACCATGGAATGCCAGAGGGATTTGGGCTGGAAGGGACCTTCCAGCCCATCTCACCCCACCCCTGCTATGGGCCATCACTCAAGCAGAGCTGGGGGCCAGCTGTGAGATCTGACAATTGAGAACTATTTTTAACCCAACACCCCGAGACACTGTCTGGTCCCTCTTGCTGGGAGTTGTTCCTGCTGGGTGTTCAGTGAGCTTTGGGCTGCATCCATGAGCTTTGAGCTCAGTGATAACCTGGGATATTTCATGCATCGTGGCCCGTGAAGGATGCAGGGATGTCAGCAGAGCTGTTGTGCCAACACAAACAAGGCCAGGAAGTTTTACTGTTCCCATTGCTGGGAACCTTGTTCCTCTTCACTCTCTGGATGTGTCTGTGCATCAAGCAAGGCCAAAAGGTGCAGGTAAACATAAATCCCACATTTCTGTGCTATCCAGAGACAAAAAAATAGGAGTTAGAGGTTATTTGGGCATTCATACTTGTGTAGCACTGAGCTCTGTGCTGCTGTGAGCTGCTGCAGGTTTGTGCTTCCTTCCCACCAGAGAGCATTCAAAATGCCACAGAGACAGGGTGAAAATGCACTATGTCCACTCTGAACCAGCACAGAATTCACTGGGAAGCCTTGGCTGGGCTTTCATTTTGGCTACCAGCTATGGTGTCCATCCAGCTCAAGGAAAAACTCTTCCCCCAGAGGGTGCTGGGACACTGCCCAGGCTCCCCAGGGAATGGGCACGGCCTCAATATTGCCAAAGCTCCAGGAGCTTTTGGAAGACACTCTCAGGGATGCAGAAGATGGGATTGTTGGGGTGTCTGTGCAGGACCAGGAGTTGGACTGGATGAACCTTGAGGGTTCTTTCCAGTTCTGGATATTCCATGATTCTGTCCTCTGGCTTCACGCAGCTTTGAAGTGCCCAATCCGGTTAGCAGGGGTCAGATGTTGGGACATTACTGAGGATATGACATGGGCTGATTAAATCAAGGCATCTGGCATGGATGTCCTCCCGCAGATAGGATTCCATGGAAAACATTTCCCGTGCCATGAATGTCACTGGAGGATCAGATTACAAATCAGATTACAAATGAGATCCGGAGACCACCTCCCTTTAAAAGGAGGCGTGGGCTCCCAGATGGAGCTGGTCCCACAGCCCGGGGTGCTGCTCAGGGGTCAGGCCCACTGCTCCCTCCTCTTGACAGGATTCCCCATGTCCCTGTGCATCCAGGGATTGTGACTCCATCAGCACTTTGCCTTCCTGGTGTCTGCAGATGCCTCTTGGCCTCCCCTGCATCCAGCAGCCACGCAGGGCATGGAGCAATGAGCGTGACGTGGCTCAGATCCCATGGGAACACCCAAGCCTGGGAGCAGCCAGGCCCGTTTTCTCCTCAAATTCAGGGTTTTTCCATCACATCTCTGTGCCCAGACTCCCCAAGTCCAAGCTGGTCACAGTGGATGGGTGCCAGGTGGCTGTGATTCACCCCCAGAAGGAATGTCCAACTTGGCGATTCATTTCCCTGCAGCTGCCGGGCAGTGACGTTGGTTCAGGCCCACTGGGGAGGGGGAGAGAGGATTTTTCACCAAACAGCCCTGAATGCTGAAGTCCCCACGTGTTTCAGCTCTTACTCACCCTCTCCCAACAGCAGAAGTAGCTGCCTGAAGGATAGGTCAGAGCCTCCCTTTGTGCAAGGTGACATCGCCCACTGGAGAAGCAAAACCAGTTTGTACCAGAAGATTTTTTTGGTTCAGGACTTCCACAGCCCAGTGAGAAACTGGACTCGGGCAAATTTTGTTTTGCTGTCTGAGTCAGTGCTGCACCTTTCACTCTTGATTTTTGCCCCTCTGTTCCCCTGCAAAGCTGACCAGGAGCTGTGGATTGTGAGCACTTCAAGTTCCGAGTGGCTTGGACACAGCAGGTGCCCAAGCAGTGCTGAGAGCTCCACTCAGCGACACAGAACCAGGGGACAGAGGGGTTTCTGGGTCTCCGGGCAGAACTTGATTTTTGGGTATGCTGTGGCTCGTGAGACTTGGGTCAGGCTGCGATTCAGCAGGAGCCGGTCTCCTGCCGGTGCTGCCAAGATCCAGGAGTTAATTCTTATTCCATGAGAAGGCCAGAGCTTGCATCCAGCCAGTTCCCTGGGGTGCGGGGAAAGAAACGCTTTGAGAAATAAACACAGACACAAACAAACACCAGACTTGGCGCGCGGCTTCGCAGGCAATGGGAATATCTTTTAGATTCCTGCCGAGGTAATTGGCCTGTGAGGAAGCTTCCCTGCTCTGCCCTTTGGCTCCTGGAGAGGCTTTGCTTGCCAAAATGCTTTGAGGTCCCTTGAGCTGTGCCTGGGCTGGACTCTGTTCTCCTGCCCAGCCCAGCCCAGCTCTCCTGCACGCTCACCGTGTTCCTGGTCTAACCAATTCCCAGGGATGTGCACTGAGCCTCCTTCCCGGGAGCCCCACCCTCTTCTCATGCATTTTGTGCCAATTCTTGGTGCTCCTCACCAAAAAAGCTTCCCCAAATCTCCCTTGCTCCTTCTGAGGTTGTCCTTTCTGTGCGGTCTTTCCTGTTTTGCTTTCCTGTTTAGGATCTGATCCCACTAGCGCTTTTCTCCCAACCCTTCATTTGCATCCACACCTTCCTGGAAATCCAAACCCAAATCCCTGCTCTTACCTGCACTGAATAATGTGCCAGAACCTGGATGCTTTCCCTCTTCTCTGCATTTTTCAGGCTTTTAGAGTTCATGGGAATGTGGAAAACCCCACACCTGACAAACCCCATCTTTCTGAGCTGCTGCATTTCCCCCAACCGCCTCCCTTTGTGTTCCCACAGCTTTGCAACTGCTTTTGGAGCTCCAAAATGCTGCCAAATTTTCTCCTGGATCGGGAGGGAGAGGAACTTTGCCCTGTAGCCCCCAGATTACAGCCTGGCAGCAGGTGGAGCTCAGCATGGCTCTGTCACTCCGGGTGTTGCCACGGGAAGCATCCCTGGCATGTGGTGGGCTGGGTGCTATTGATGAAGCTCATTTCAAAATCCAATTTCCAGCGTAAATGGAAGTTTGACCAAGAAAAATGGATTTTTAAGTGGGAATAAAAAGCACTGAGCTGTGCAGAGTTTAATAAATGCTCACTTTGGGAAACCGATGGCTGGTTTGCAGCTTAGGCTGGAGATGCTTTTTAAAAATCCATCATTCACCCCCAGTGAAAGGCAGTTTAATTCCCAGGGATCCTCCTTCAGGCAGGGACAGTTTTACTCAGGATCCTCTCTGCATCCTCAAAGCTTGACTTTGCTTGATGCCAAGCAGGGAAAGTGACACCCGCTGGTTTTTGCATCACAAATGGGAAATCCATACTGTTTTGGAATAAACAGCACTGGCCATTAGAGAGTCTATTTGGTTACCATTTGGTTACAACTGCATAAGGAACAGCTCCAGTGGAAAAGAAAAAAAAAGAGGCTGCAGTAACAGTCAATCGTCACTTTTTTTTTTCCCCTGCCTGGAAAACTTGGAATTTTATGGCCTATGAGGCACAAATTAGAATCGCAGGCAACAGATAAAGCTTGGCTATAAATCCAGCTAATGCCAATGCCTGCTGGCAGCTGTGAGGTGGGGTTTGTTAAGGTGCCCCTGTCACAATGTGCCTGAATGGGATCTTTCTCACCAGCCAGGATCACCAGGAGGGTCTGGATCCCTTTGGAAAAACAGAATATCCCTGGTGCAGCAGGCAAGTCCTGAGTAGGGACAAATGAGGAGGCTGCTGCTCCTGTGGTCAGCACTTGCCTCCCCGGGAGGCTCCATCAGCCTTTCCCCAAAAACTGTCCTGTTCCATCCTCCCTCAGGAAAGAGAATTTCTTGGCCATATCTCCAGAGAATAAATCCCTGTCTCTGTTTGTCCTTCCTCACAGGAAATTGTCCCTTCTCTCAGGCCTGTTGCTGCACTTCCAGCTGTCCCTCATGCCACGCTGCAGGAGAAGGACACAGCCCTCTCCCATCTGCAGGGGCTGGGATGAGGTCTCTGGATGGAAAAAACACTTCAGACATCCCAGACTGGAGTGAATTGCTCAAAGATGTTGCCACTTTAGCACTGGTGAGCCAAGTCTCCCAGCGCTGCTCCAGAAGGGTCTGGGACCTTTGGGACATCCTGTCTGGAGTAACCCAGGGCAGCTCTGTGCACGGCACTCCCATCTTCAGGAAGGAACCCAAAAAGTCTCAGCTGGGATGTGTCAGTGCCCACCCATGGTGTTTTTTCATGGCTAGGGCTGCTTCCAACAGGAAACAGGAGCAGCCTCAGGCAGTGGCTGCTCTCCTAGGAGCCAGGAGAGGGCAGGAATGGCTGTGGAACCATTCAGGATGTCTGGGCCGTCTCATCTGGATCCTCGTGAGGTCTCAGTCTGAGTCAGTGCAAGGCCACGATTTGAGGAGCAGAGAGAGTTTGGGCTTCTCCATTCCTACTCAGGCACTTTCAGAGGCCCTTAAATGTCTGAAATGTCAGGGCAATGTGTGTTCCTAAATCCCTTATGGAGATTGGGAAGACCTGTCACCTCCTGAGCCATTGGAACAATTGTCTGGGCTGGTTGGTTTGTTGTTGACCATGGAGGGGGGCTTTGGACAAGGGATGGAGGGACAGGACACAGGGAATGGCTCCCCACTGCCAGAGGACAGGGATGGATGGGATATTGGGCAGGAATTGTTCCTTGTGAGGGTGGGCGGGCCCTGGCACAGGGTGCCCAGAGAAGCTGGGGCTGCCCCTGGATCCCTGGCAGTGCCCAAGGCCAGGCTGGACAGGGCTTGGATCAACCATGGCAGGGGGTGGGAATGAGATGAGCTTTAAGGTCTCTTCCAGCCCAAACCACTCTGGAGTTCTGATGTGTGCAGTCCTGCTGCTTTGTCCTGCAGGGCAGCACCATCTTTTCCCCGCTGGGGAGCCTGCAGAATAATTTTCCTTGGATACTCCCAGGCGGCAAACAGGGATGCCAGGGAGCATGAGGGGAACCTCAAGCCCTCAAATCCTGCCTTGGGATGCTCACCAGCACTCCTGGACTCCTGAGATAGCTTTCAGATCGAAGGCAGAACTTCCAAGGGGCACAGAGCCATTTCAGAGCAACCCAGAATCATTCTTAAATCTATTTACTTAGAAAAAAAATGAGAAAGAAATGGGCTTTTTTCCCTTGTTTTTCATGCCAGCATCATTGATGGAGTATGGTGTACAGGGAAATGTATTTCCTAAATCTCCAGGATATCTTTAAAATTTTTTTTTATTAGAGTAATTCCTGGACAGCACTCAGGATTTGAAAGACAGATTTAGGAATCAAATCCACACAGAGCCCACAGTGATAAGACTGTTGCTGGTTGATTTGGGAACAAATGCACTGCGTGTCAATTATACACATTTCTTCCCTTTTTTTTTTTCATTCCCATTTACCATCACCATTAGCATTTGGACTCAAACAAACAAACAAATAAGCCCATTTAAATCCTGGATTTTTTTCCCCATTTCTCCAACCATGAATAATTACAAAATAATCACCGAAATCTGGTTTAGTTCGGCGAATGTTTCCAGGTTTTGTTTTCTTTTTCAATAACCCCGGGTTCCAGCAGCCCCAACAGCCCCTTGCTTTTTATTTTTTGGGAGGCAATTTCAGCTGGTCACATTCCCTGGTGCCTGGCACGGCACGATCAGGGAGCATGTGAGCTTTTTTTAATGTATTTCATCTTGACAGGGAACCTTTTCCCTGCCTTTACTCACGGCCTGAGCACGCAACTTTTCTGAGAACACGGCCCCAAACTCCAGCCCCGCTGCAAAAAGTGGCAACATCTGCTGGCAAAGCAAGTTTGCTCCCACTTAAAATGCTGGCAGGACCTAAGAGGGCCTTAAAAAAACTCCTTAAATTGGGCTAATTGCATGTGGTTGGAGCCATGTTGAAGTTCAGTGTTGGGTTTATGTGGTTTGGGGCCACGTGAGTTCAGGAAAAAACCCACCCTGCTTACCTGGTTTCCTTTTGCATGACCCCAGGAGCTTTTCTTTGTGCTTCAGTTTTGCCCCTAAGAGAAGCCACAATTTTTTTAGTTTTGAGAACAAATGGGAAAAAACTTGAATTTCATCTCATTTTCACTCAGTGGGATAAATCTCCTTGGATTTTTAAACTGGTGTCCTGTGTAACAGAATTTGCTGTGCAGTGCAAGCCTGTGGAGGACAGGGAGAGCTTCTGGCAGAGCAGGCAGGAATCTCAAACTCAAACAAATACAGGAATTTTCACCCAGCTGCACTGTGCTGCCTTTACACAGAGGCAGGGGCCTGCCTTGTGTCAGACCCCAGGTGTCCAAAATGAAGGTTTTCCTTCTTTTATCATTAGAAAACCCAGTGGGGCCTTCAGATATCATCGTGCTGCTCCATCCAGGGATGGTGGGAGGGGGGCCCAGCACAGGCTGTGTTATTTAATTGCTGGAAGCACTCCCCTCCTGCCCCTGGGAATCCTGTTGGGAATAACATCACTTGTCTCGTGCTCCTTTGGCAACGGCCTTGTTTTCCCATCAATCCCTTTAAAATGGTTTTAGGGTTTTCCCCAAGATGCTGCTTGCTAATTTTGTGTAGGGACACACACACAGGCAGGAGGAAAAGTGGAGGTTTGGGAGAAGGGCAGCTGAGAGAAAGATGTGGGTTGGGAATGTTGCACAGTCTCAGAGTTGAAGGAGAGGAGACACAGGAAAAGGAATATTTGTCAGGCTCAGGAATTGCTTCTAGACTCTTTTCCCCATTTCATTCTCTTGTCCCTTCCTTTTGTTTCCTTGCTGGGACCTCAGGTCTTCCCTTTGTTCCTGGAGTTCCAAAAGGGAACCCTTGGCTGGTCCCAAATGGGCGAGACTGGTTCAGGAGATCCTCTCTGCTCTAACATGGATATCCCACCCTAGAGGCTGCTAGATCCCAGCTTTTTAGGGAGAAATAAAATGTATTTTAGGCCTTCTGAGGTTTTGGTGATCTCCCTGTGTTGTATGAGGTCCCTCACTTTGTTTCTTTGATGGAACCTCAGGTCCTCTCATGGTTCCTGGGGTTCCAAAGGTGAACCCTTGGCTGGTCCCAAATGTGGGAGGTGTGAACCAGTCAGGAGATCCCTTCTGCTCTCACATGGATACCACACTGCAGGACACTGCCAGATCCCAACTTTTCAGGGAGAAAAATTGTATTTTCATCCTTCAGAGGTGCTGGGGATCTCCCTGTATCCTACCAGGCCCCATGGAAGAGGGAGAGGAAGCATTTATGGGACAAAACGTACCCAGAGATGTATTTCAAGGTGCTTTTCCAACCCCTGCTTCCCCAAGTTTTTATTTTCCATGGGTTTTCCTCATTAACAGTGTTATGGGAAGGTGCTCCTGGAAAGAGAGGAAGGCTGAATTAAACAACGATTGAAGCCTTGCAGCCAATGTGGGAACAAGGCCAGTGTCTGGAAGGAAAAATATTATTAATAATTATAGGAAGAGGATGACCAAAGTCAGAAACATGCTCTGAGCTCCTCCAAAAATAGTACAAAAGGGATGCCAAACCCAACAAGTGAAGTAAAGTTTTGAGGGCAGGGCAGTGTGCTGAGGGAAATTAAAAGGGTGAGAGGAGTCTCAGACAGTGCCACTCATGAGCTGAGCTACTTTCGGGGCTCACAAGGACCAGAAGGTGACTCTGGCCTGCAGGAAGATTCACAGCCAGAGTGAGATGTTTGTCCTGAGATGGCCAGAAGGGATGAATTTGGTGGTAAACCTGCCACTCCTGTGGAACGATGGCTCTTCTCTGCTGCTTTGGCTGCCCTGGATCGAGCTGGGGGCATCTGGGGTGCTCTGGTTGCCTTTTCATCTTTAGAAAGGATGAAGAGTCTTGGGACGGGCATTGAATACAGACTGATCCCTAATACCTGCTTTAAAAATTAAAATTTAAAAAAAGTTAAAATTAAAATATTTTCATTTTGATTGATGCTGGTGCCCTGGGCAGCCGCAGTGCTGAATTCCCAGCTCCTGTTTCTCTTCATTCTGGAGCATTTTGAGTTCCTCAGCTGTTCTCTGTGTAATCTCTGCCTCTGGGAGTGAAGGAAGGCATCTCCCTGACCACACACAGGCTCTTGGCTGCCCTGGGAACATCCAGCACTGACCCATGGGAGCAGCCAGGGCAGGGACAGCTGTCCAAACAAGGGGACACCTGTGCAGGGAAGGACAAGGCAACCAGAGCCATCCCTGGCTCCCGAGGTGGCTCCCTGGACCTGCCCTTCTCCTTTGATCTTCACCCTGTGTTTGTTTCCTCCCTCTTCTTTCCCGAGGAGGTTCTGATGCCTGTTCCACCTTGGAATAACTGCTTGGAGCCACCACTTTTCCTGTATTTTCCTATATTTCCCTGTATTTCCTTGTATTTTCCTGTATTTTCCTAGATTTCCTGTATTTTCCTGTATTTTCCTGTATTTTCTTCTATTTTCCTGTAGTTCCTGAATTTTCCTGTATTTTCTTGTATTTTCCTGTGTTTTCCTGTATTTCCCTGTATTTTCCTGAATTTTCTTGTATTTTCCTATATTTTCTTCTATTTTCCTGTATTTCCTGTATTTTCCTATTTTCCTGTATTTTTCTGTATTTTCCTGTATTTTCTTGTATTTCCCATATTTTCTTGTATTTTCCCATATTTTCTTGTATTTTCCTGTATTTTCCTGTGTTTTCATGTATTTTCCCATATTTTCTTGTATTTTCCCATATTTTCTTGTATTTTCCTGAATTTTCCTGTATTTTCTTGTATTTTCCTGTATTTTCCTGCCTTTCCTGTATTTTCCTGTATTTTGCCTGTTTCCAGCTATATCTTCTGACCTATGGTTTACTCTTCCCTACAGGAGTTGTTGTATTCCAAGAATCCCTCCTTTGTGTGGGTACTCACATTTTCCATCTGAAGAGCAGCTCCCTCAAACAATTTTTTTTTTTTTTTTTAAAGAAAGTATCAGGGGCTCTTTCTTGCCTTAATCAGACATCCTGGGTCAGAGTACACTCCACACATTGGTTCATCCCATTTAATGCATTTGTTTCTGGTTTAGATCTGTCCAAAGTAAGACAGAGTGTGGACATCTGTCTTCTTATCCAACAGCAGGTTAAGCAAAATAAACCCCCCTGGCTCTCTGGGAAGGACACTGGAATCATGGGATCCTTCAGGCTGGAAAAGACCTCCAAGATCACCAAATCCAATCTGTTGACATTGACATAATTGCTTTTCTTTTTTTTTCCCTTTTCTCACACATTCATTCAGCATAAAACTGAAACATCCCTTGGGTCTGACACCTGGGATCTCCCTCCCTTGGGTTTTGGAAAGACCAAGTCCAGCAGCTTTTCCAGAGTTTCTCCAGGCATTGGCTGGGAAGAGCAATCCAGCATGGAACGTGGAATGAATTGGTTGCTCAGATTTTTAAGGACAATCCTCCACGCTCTGGTCGAGGTCTGTGTGTGCTCTTCTCCCCTTCAGTGCTGAGAGAGGGAGGCTGTGGGAGCCTAGAGTGGGGATGGGGGAAGGAGAGGACAGTGGGGATGCAATCCAGGTTTTGATGTGCTGATGGAGCTGAGGGATTCCTTACTCTCCTCTTTTTTCTCTCCTTTCCTCTGGCATTTCTGTCTGCTGCACATTCCTGTTTTACTCCTTGCCAGAGCTCTGACAGAAGGCAAGGGCAGGGAAGGGTGGGGAAGGGGTGGGGGAGGGGAAAAATTTTTTTAAATCTCTGTAAAGTTTCTATTCTGGAGAGAAAACAGGACTTTATCAAAATATTAGCAGAGCACCAGCTGGAGCCGATTAGCAAAGCCCTGGGTGAGAGTTTTCCATTTACCTTGTGCTGTTTTTCTTTCCCTGAGCTGCACATGCTCCTTCCCAAAGTGCGAAGGGTTTTGGCTACCGAGGTTCACCCAGCTCGGGCACCCTTTCATTCCTCAGAAATGCTGAAAAGTCCACTCAAAAATTGCAGGGTCCATCCAAAAGCCTGGTTGGCATGGGGGATCAAATCCCATCCCCACGGGCTGGGTGGATAACAAGGGGTGAAGGGTCACAAGGACTAAAAATGTCCTCACACAACGACTAAAATGTTGTAGAGATGCTCATTAAGCAAACATCACAGCTGGGTGATTTTCCCAGTGTCCAGCTTGCAGAGGTGCCAGTGACAGGCTGGATCTGACTCCCAAAGCACCGGAGGGGTCTGGACACCAACACTCAGCACCTTTCCTTGCAGGAGATGCTGCTGCTGCTGCATTCTGGATTTCAGCCCGGCGCCGGGCTCTTGCGGGGGTGAGGAAAGTATTGCTCATTCATAAATGCGTGTTTTAAGGGATATTATTCCCCAATATTGAAGTAGAACCAGCTTTTAGAAGCAGAGGATAAAGATTTGGCTGGGAAGCCCTGAGCTGGAGGACCAATAACTTGGGAATTGCTCTGAAAGTGTTTGATCTGTCTGGGGCCAGCAAACGCTGAGCCAGCGCCTGCCGTTAAGTGGAAGTTATTTTCGGCATCCACCAGAGTCCCATAAAACCATTTCCTCTGGGATCTGCAGGGACAGCCAGTGCTGCTTTTTTGGGTTTTGTTTTTTTTTTCTCCCCCCAACAATATCAATATGCAAGTGCTGAGGGAAGGAGCACGTGCTGTGTGACAGATTTAGGAGTAGCCTCAGGGCTCCGTCACCTCTCTCTGAGCGGCTTTGCCAGAGTGCTGGAATTGCCTCCGATTCATCGGGAGGGAAAGGCTGGTTTGGGGATTAACAGGCAGAGCTGGTCCTGCTGGAGTCTGGGTCCTACAGCTACCTCTGCTGCAGACTCCTGTGTCAGCTCCAGGGAATGGTGTACTCCTGAAAGATGGGGAAAAGGGCTTTTTCCTGGGCTATGGGGGAGCAAAGTCCCCCATCTATGCAGGAATGGATCCTCACATGTGATTTTGGGAAACCTTCAGCCCCGTTTTGAAGCATAACTGCACCTACTCATCATCCTCTGCTCCCTCTGGGGTTCCCAAGCCTGTTTGGAGCATGTTCAACACCAAAACATGCAGGATGGGCTGTGACACCATCTTTCAAGAGTAATTCTGGAGGCCAGGAGACCACAGAATGATAGAATCACAGAATTGTTTGGGTGGGAAGGGACCTCAAAGTTCATCCAGTGCCACCTCTGCCATAGACAGGGACACCTTCCACAATCCCAGGCTGCTCCAAGCCCCAAACCCCAGTCCCCCAAGACTGGCCTTGGGCACTGCCAGGGATTCAGGGGCAGCCACAGCTTCTCTGGGCACCCTGTGCCAGGGCCTGCCCACCCTCACAGGGAACAATTCCTTCCCAATATCCCATCCATCCCTGCCCTCTGGCAGTGGGGAGCCATTCCCTGTGTCCTGTCCCTCCATCCCTTGTCCCCAGTCCCTCTCCAGCTTCCATTCAGCATTTCACCATTCCCTTCAGAAGGGGGTTGCTTCGGCAGTAAAAAACCCAAGGAGTGATGGGAGAGGCAACACCTCCACCTGCCAAGTGATGCCTTTCAGCTCTTGCCTTTGCCTGAGCCAATTATATTTTTGGAGGGGGATCTGGAAGTCCATTTGCAAAGGCAGAAGGGAAGAAAAACAACCTTCTCCCCCCTGCTGCCCCGGCACCTGAGAGCTAAAGCAGATCCCAGGGGTGGGGCCTGGGGAGGTGTGAGGAGGAGAAGAGCTGGCAGGAGATGTTGTTCTCCGGTTGTGCCTGGGGGCTTTTCCCGTCGGAGCCCCTGGAAGGGCCAGCGGGGAAATGATTCCAATCCCAGGCTTTCCACACTAATTTAACCCACGCCGTTTCCTGGTCTCTGAGAGAGGGGAGCAGGGATGAGGTTTGCAGATTGGAAGGGGAAGGAGCTGCAAATGACCTCAGCAGTTTTACAGCCATCTCTTTTCCTGGCAGGACATGAGGGAGAGCGTCTCCCCATCCCTGGGGTGGAAGGTGGAGGAATGCAAACCCTGCAAGAACACTTCTCCGACTGCACGGATTGTCTTTCCTCCCCCAGCAGCTTTTTTATTGGCGTCCCTAAATTCAGGGTGAATATTCCCACATGCATTTTCACCCTTGATGGCCTTGGAGATTGTTGATCCTGAGGGATTGCTGGGTGTCCCAGAGGAGCCACCCTTCCCCATCCACGTTGGCTCCAAAGGCTGTGGCAAGCAACCACTGAGAGTTGGCAACCTTCACCTAGAGAAAAATCTCTGGAAAAAAGCATGTTTGAGGTGAATGTTTACATGGAACCTCTTTTTTGGTCATCTGTGCCTCACCTGCCGTGCTCCTGTGCAAGCACCTTGAACAGAGGCAGCTGGGAGGGAGCCCAGGGGCTGCAGGGGGTGGTCAGAAATCCCTTCCCACTGGAGACTTCCATCCCATCCACCAGCAGCAGGGATCCTGCCTTTCAGGCTCAGATCTTCCCTCACAACAAAAATTCGTGCCTCCATTTCCCACTTCTCCCAAATTATGGCTCATCCTTTGCTTTAAAACCTCTGTGTGATGCGTCAGACCCTCAGGTCACAAGTGCCACCAGCTGGAGCCAGTTTTCCATGAAAAGCAAGGTAAAAAAACCCAGGGGAAACTGATGCCCTGCTGCTGCCCTTGCTGGGATGTCTCCTTTGACATCCTCAGCACTTGGAGAGAGCCCCTGAGAGAATAACAACCTTTTGGGCAAGAGCTTTTCCTTTGTGGCAAATAAAAATATATCCCGTAATACAGGAGGGTCCCATAAAGGGCAGCGTGGTGGGAACCTGTTAATTCATTAAATTTATGCACATTAATGACGTGTTTTGTAGCTGATCTAGTTCCACCATTTCCATTTGCCTTTCCATGGCAAAATTTTAGGGTTTTTTGGGCTGCTGTGGTGTTTTTGGTGAAATTCCTGCTGAAAGCTGTGTCTCCCCATGGAGGGGACCATCAACATCTCCCTGAAGATGAGGGCTCAGAGCTTCTCTCCATCTCCTCTCCTGCTGAGCCATTTGCAGTGTGGGGTCACCCACCTGGCTGTCCCTCCAGGTGTCCTTGGTGCTCCTCAAGAGGATGGCCTAGGTGGACACCAGCCCTGAACTGGCTGATTTTGGAAGAGGAACCTTCCCAACCCTCATGGTCAGAGTATCAACCTTGAAAAGGGGGGATTTGAGGCCAATTCTTGCATCTAGAGCCCTTTCCCTGGAGATCAGCTGAGCAGAGGTTCTTCTTCCCCAAGCCAATTGAATTGGTGATTCATCTGAGAAATCAATTGATGATTCAGACTGAAAGAGGGGAAATTTAAACTGAAAGAGGGGAAATTTAGGTGAGATATCAGGAAGAAATTCCTCCCTGTGAGGGCAGTGAGGTCCTGGCACAGGGTGCCCAGAGAAGCTGTGGCTGCCCCTGGATCCCTAGAAGTGTCCCAGGCCAGGTTGGACAGGGCTTGGAGCAGCCTGAGACAGTGGAAGGGGTCCCTGCCCACGGCAGGGGTGGAATGAGATGAGCTTTAAGGTACCTCAATCATTCTGTGATTCTGTGATTTGTGAGGCATAAAAAATCCCATGTGGAAAGAACCTGCTCCAAAGGGACAGAACGAGCTTGGACATGGAGGTAGCAGCAGCATTCTGTGTTTTTTCCTCACTGTTTGCTGCAGGGAAAAGCACAGAAAAGCACAGTGACAAAACTGCCTTGCTTCAGGACCAAATTTTTTCATTTTTCTCCACATTCCCCAGGAGGCATCAGTGCTTCTCCAAATGGGGCACAGGAGGAGCAAATGCTCAGTGCTCTGTGGATCTCATGTTTGCTTAAGTGACACATGTGCCTGTGTGTCTCCACACATTCACACACACATAAGATATTTTAGTTTTTCCCATTTAAACAAAGGGTGGGATCCCCTTCAGCACTGCCTTTCTCAGCATACGCGCTCTTAGACTCGCTCACCCTTTGCTTCTGCCAATGCCTAAATTGGGAATACTGACCAGCCCCAGCCATGAGCTCGTGGGGGATGCAGGAATTCCTTTGGAGGCATCTGATCCTGCAGGAGAGGAGATTTCTGCCTGCAGTGTGCATCACTCCTCGTTGTCGCAGCGCCTCGGGGCAGAAGTGAAGCCTTTGAGCAGAGAGCAGCCAGCAGGTTCAGTGCCACACCAGGGACACACCTTTGTGTGCATGCATACAGAGAGAGGAAACACCTGTTCGTGTGCTGCTGACACTGCCTTTAGGATTTTAGGCCCCAAAACGCCCAGGAGAAGGCCTCAAAATGCCCATGAGAAAGCCCCAGAATGCCCAAGAGAAGGCAGGTGGTGGCTGGCAGCATCCCCAAGGTGTGGCACTTTGCTCTCCAGGTGAAGGAGAGCTCCTCTGAGGATGAGGAGGTGGCTGAGGGGGCTCTGTGTGTGTCCAAACTCTGCTGTTGTCACCTGGGTGGGGATAACGAGGAACCAGGTGGGTGCTAGGGAGGAGAGGGAAGGGAAATTCCACACAAATTCAGGGGTTTTACCTTGTGAATCCTCCCTTGAAGCCAGGGGACTTTGCTCTGGGGTGTCCACCACAAGAGTTATCCCAGATTTTATAAAATCCCAGGATCACTGAGGCTGGAAAAGCTCTCCAAGGCCATCGAGCCAAAGCTATGACTGATCCCCACCTTGTCACCAGCCGAGAGCACTGAGTGCCACATCCAGGGATTCCCTGGAACATGGGCAGCTCCTCACCCCAAGCTCTCATCCAGGAGCACATGGGATGCAGAATTTGTGCAAATACCTGGTGGGATTTGTTTTGTTTCAGTCACAAACATTAATTTCCACCTCCTGTCCCCATGTTTTTTTAAACCCATTGATTTTTCCTTCAGGTTTTTTGTGTGTGTTTTGGTGTTTTGATTTTTCTTTGGGGTTTTTTTGTTTGCTTGTTTGTTTTGGGGTTTTTTTGAGGGGTTGGGTATTTTTGTTGTTTTTTTTTTCAATGCATCAAGCCACACAGTCTTCTGGGGAATATTTTGCCAGCCTGCAGTTGCTGAGTGAGTGTCTCAAGACAGGCTGAGCTGTGCTGTGAGACTTCCCTGGTATCACCCACTACAAAAATAAAACATTCAAAAAGAAGAGATTCACAACTCTCCAACTGGACATCGACTCTCCAGCTGCAAGATTGCTTCCTTTGCTCCAGGGATGAGCCCCACTGACAGTTTAATTTCATTTTTCCGGTGTGTTTTGGCATGAAAAAGATTTATTTGTTCGTTTTTGTGGCAGAGAGGGTGGGTTGCAAAGTGTTAGTGGGGCTAAGACAGTGTGGGGTGATGCAGCCCATTGATCAGGCAGTGAATTTTAACAGAGATGGTGCTCTGGGCGTGACTCAGCTGCCTTAGGAAGGGAATTCTGTGATTTTTAGGGATGCCTAGAGGGCCCTGAAGCAGATGAGGTTGATTGGGGCAGGTAGTGTTGCCTTCTGCACCTCCAGCTCCCCTGTGGCTCATGGAGATGTTGCCACCAAGTCCTGCATTTGGTTTTGGCCTGAAATAATGGATCAAACTTCTTCCCACCCCACACAGGACCCATCCCCACTCAGGCCTCAGTGCTGAGGTGCCCTCCTGCCCTCCTTCTGGCCAGCCATGCCCACTCACACCCTGCCCTCTTCCCATCCTCCCATTCCCTCGCTTTCCACACTGATTTTCTCTTTTTTTTTTTGTGATTTACCTCTGGAAGGCAAAGGAAGGTGAAGGGGTGAAGCCTGGGAGGGGACACAGCAGCACCCCCAGCCCCCAAACCCCAAACCAGCCCCCAAACCCCAAATGTGTGCCTCCCCCCCATCCCCAGGCCAGCCGTGGCTAAAGATCAAAGCACGAGGCAAAAATAGCAAAAAAGGAGAAGAGCTCGTGGGTTTTGACATCTGGAGGCCAGAAGCAGCTCCTGCCTCAGAGTAGGCAAGAGGTGAGGGAGGAGGGGGAAAAGTGGGTTTACAGGCTCTTATTTTTTTTTTACAGGGATGAAAAACCTTTTTATAAATTTGTATGGTTTTGCTGTTTGCTTGTCTGTCTTAGGCCACTGCAAGGACCTAATTTCGGAGTTAGGGATGTTAAAAGCACTTATAAATAAATAAAGCACTTATAAATAAAGGGGTGGGTGTTTTCTGACAGGCAAAACACTGATTTTTTCTGTGATGCATCACCTGACAGCCTTATTTTTATTCCAAGGAGTGCAAGGAGCCACCTGGGGAATGTCGGTGCTGCTTGGTTGGATGGAACAGGTGCTGTTTCCTTTGGGGCTGGAGATTTTCAATGATAAGGGTCCAAAAGCCATCCCCAAATCCAAGGGGACGTTCAAATCAGAGCCCTGCTTTTCAAAGGTTTTGGCTTCTACACTGTCTGTCGCCAATCCTTTTAGAGATCCAACCTCTGGACAGCACTGGAGGCAGCACAGGGAGACATTTCCCACAGCAAAATGAGATTTACAGTGGATGAGTTGCATCCAGTGCCATGAGATGCATTCTGGCCATGGGACAAAAGAAAGGTGCTGGAGGAGATGGTGAGAATGGAAAATGACAGTTTTGATCGTTGTCTTTTTAACAGAAAATGCCCATGAAATAAACAGGAGACTTCATTTTTGATGAGACAAACTGTGCTGTCTGATCCCAAGCAGGTTAAGTGTCCTTTTATTTTATTTTATTTTTTAATTCTGTTTTTTCTTAGCTGTTCACTCTGTTGAAGAGCTGGAACTGTCAGAAGGTGTTTGGAAAAGTGGCCTGTGGAGTGTTGGACCCTCTCTGGTCCTTTCTGAGCTCCACCATCACAGAACAGGAAAAACCCAGAATGTTTTGGGTTGGAAAGCACCGTAAAGCTCATTTCTTTCCAACCCCCCTGCCATGGTGCTGAAATGATCCCTTGCCTGGGTTGATTGCCTTCATGTGGGGTCAGTGACCATCTCCTGCTCCTTGATTTGGTGCTAAAAGAGCTTTTTCCCCTCTTTCCTGCACGCCTCCCAGCCAGGATCTCTCATTTGCAGTGGCCTGAGGGGGTTTCCCGTGGTTTTCCCCACTTGGGAGGTTGATGCTCCCTGCCCCAGTGGCAGTGCCACGGCTGGTGATGATGCCAAACCCTTCCAGGCTGCTTGTCTGAGTGCTTGCACTGTGCCACTTTCCCTGGCACGGGGATCAACCCTCCCCTCAAGGTCTACAAGTGAATTCCACTTGCTCATTCAGCAGGAAATCACAGAATCAGGCAGAACTCACCAGAAGACTTGAGAAAAGGAAAGAAAAAAAATAATAAAACCGAGTGTGCTAATGCTAGGTGGTTGGATTGGGCAGGGATGGGAGAAGTAAGAAATGCAAAAGGGGCTTTATTGCTTTTTTTCCCTCTGGTTGGGGCTGCCTTCGTGTGGAATCGGAGCCACATCCAGCAAGGGCATTTACACGCAGGGATGTAGCCTTCAATCAGGATGATGTAAACACTGCTGCAGCATTTTTGGAGCGGGCTCTTTGGGAGATGTGATGGATTAAATATGACAAACAAGATTCCTGGGCGTTTATTTATCCGCCTTTCGGCCGGTGCCAGCTTCGTGTTAGGCAAGGCTCTGGCTACCAGACCAATCCAGGGCCTCGGGGGCAGGCGAGGCAAGGGGGGAGGCAGCCACGGGCAGAGCCTTTTCCAAGCCCCATCTAATTTAAAGCATCTTTTGCTGAGTGGTGCAGCGAAGAGGATGTGGCTAACACAAATAAAAAAATCATAAAAAGGGATCAAAGTGTGTGTGCAAATTCATTCCTTGTGGCAGGAGCTCTCTGCCAGTTCGCCTGCTTTCCTAGGGAAAAAAAATAAAATAAAAAAATGAAACCTCCCAGCCCCCCGTGACGGAGCGGGAAAATCGCATGTCAGGGATCTCTTCTGGATTTCATAAGGGCCCAAGCAGTGATGGATGGCTGGGGTGACACCAGAGCTGTGCCGGGATCTGAGGCGCTTCCCGCCTGTGCCAGGGCTGCACATGGAGCACGAGCTATTTATAAGCAGTTCAAAGGCACCACTTGGAGTGTGGGTGGGGGCTGGCTGGGAGCTCCAGGCCACCAGGAAGCTCTCAGGCACTTGCAGGAACCTGACATTCCTGGTGGAGGGGGGAAAGATGAGGAGAGGTTGCCTTAAGAATGGCAAAACTCCAAAAATAATGAAGAAAAAAATCCACATCGGGTGGAACAACCTGGAATGATTGGGTTGACCTCACTCCACGCATGGAGGAGAAAACGGTTGCCTTCAAGGCAGCCACTGTAGCCCTTGAGTGTTGTCAGCAGCCTGATCCCAAGCTGGTTATCCCAGCTCCACCAGCTCATCCCGCTGTGGAAACCACACGGCACAGCCAGGCCATGTTTCCGATGGGAGCACCGGGATCACATCTGTGGAGAACAAAAGCTGAAAGTCCCAACAAACCCCACACCGGAAAAGGAGCTGGCCCCGAAAAGTGAAGGGATTCAAAAATCCTGCAGCAACGCTGATGAAAAATAAACACCCATTTCTGTGTCTGCGGGGAAAGGGGGAAAGAAAATTCAATCAAAGTGCGAGGCCTTGTTCTTATATTCCAGGAATTTGCTCAGTTGAATATTGTCAAATATTGCATGCCAACACTTGGGAGAATGACAGCAGCATCTTTAAGTGCAATGAATCAAAGCAAATTTGTACAGAGCCCAAAGTGCTATTCTTAGAAACCATCCAGAATCAGAAAATAAACAATTCATCAGGAGGAGAAATGCTGGAAGTCGCAGGGGAGATTAACTCCGGTCTGAGTGGAAACAAAACCTCAAATGAGCCACATCGTCATTCCCACACTCAGCTAATTGCAGCATTGTTCAAGGGCAGGACCAAGGGGTTGGGATGGAGTTTTTGGTGTCTGAAGAGGGAAAAAAAAGGCAGAAAATAGCAATTTTTCCCTCATGGCTACTCCCAGAGAGGTTGCTTTGCCACAGCCTGGGATGGGAGTGTAAGGGATGGATGAGGGGTGGCTCTGGGAAAGGCAGACCCCAGAAGTGCAGAGAAGGGATGGGCATGACCTGAGATGAGGATTTGAAGGTGAGCCAGAGTTTTCCACAGTACCTGAGGTCAGGGATGCTTCTGACCACACTCAGCTTTGGCTGAGGCACGAAGGGTTTGAAGCACATTAATCCAGGCTGCAGGTGAAATTCCCAGACTCAAGGAAGCTCTCTGTCAGCCTGGATCCAGCTCTGGTGTGTTCCTGCACACGGGACATCCACAAAGGGAGAGCTGACATTCCCTCCCCTGAAATTCTTATTTCACGAGGTAAGACTGGAACGCCAGAGCTACTGAGTGAAAACACACTACCTGTACCAAGCCAGAACAGTGTTTTTAATGAACAGCAGCTGCCTGTGCACTTCCCCAGCCTGGGAAAACACAAAGCAGATTGTCCTGAGCCTCGGAGCACTCTGGATCCCAGTTTGTTGGTGCACGCGGGGCCGAGCGCGGAGAGGGGCTCCCGAGAGCGGCAGGGTTCACGTTGCACACACACCTTCCTTGGCTTGCTCTTTTCTTTGGGAATCAAGGGATGATCCCACCACCCAAGCCCACAGTGGGCCCAGAAGGCCTCACAGTGATCTTTTCCATGTAAGTTTTGGTGTGAGAGAAGAAAGGATATTCCTGGGCTGAAAGATGGAAACGCTCATTAGCATCGCCGTGCGTTACTTGGAGCCACTTCAAAACCTGAGTGTTCATGGCACAGATTTCCCTGCAAAGATTTGCAGTGAAAAATCTTCATTTCACACAGGATATCCCCAGAGAAAAGAAAGCAGGAGTCAGATAAATTTGTGTTCTTTGAGAATAAAACCAAGCAAAGCTTCTCGGATGACTCCATAAAAATCCTAAAAAAAAAAAAGTTGGGGGGGGGGAAAGCGTGGAAAAAGAATTCACACAAAATAAGCACTAAGGGGCCTCTGGTGCTTGCAGGTAAATTCCCAGTGATTCCTTTTTGGATCACACAAACACCAACAAAGTCATTATAAGTCAGTTCTTTCCTTTTATTAGCAAGAACTAGGGCTTGGTGATTCAAACCACATTCGGTGCTCAGAAAGGAGATTTTGATCAAAGCATTTTTAAAAATCAGATGAAAGAAGCATTATAAAAAAATGTTCATTCAATATGAGCCAGGAAGGGGAAATGGCTGCCCAGGAGAAGAGCTGGGAATATACCAGGAAAAAAGAATTACCCCAAAACCTGATGCTGATACTATAAATAACCATATAAAGTGTTACAAGTCAAAGAAGGATTTACAGAGCCTATGGTCCTTAATTCCTAGAATGAAATAAATATGGCTGATTCAGACAACTCACATTGTCCTTCAAAGCAAGGATCTTCTTCTTCCTCTTCTTCCTCTTCTTCCCCTTCTTCCTCTTTCTTCTTCCTCTTCTTCCCCTTCTTCCTCTTTCTTCTTCATCTTCTTCCTCTTCTTCCTCTTCTTCCTCTTCTTCCTCTTCTTCTTCTTCTTCCTCTTTCTTCTTCCTCTTCTTCCTCTTCTTCCTCTTCTTCCTCTTCTCCTTCTCCTTCTCCTTCTCCTTCTCCTTCTCCTTCTCCTTCTTCTCCTTCTCCTTCTCCTTCTCCTTCTCCTTCTCCTTCTCCTTCTCCTTCTCCTTCTCCTTCTCCTTCTCCTTCTCCTTCTCCTTCTCCTTCTCCTTCCAGAAATATAAGAGGAATCTGGAAGGGAGGATTTGACATATCCGGGAGAAGTTTATTTAAAATCAAAGGCATTTATGTTGGTTTTTTAAAGGTTTTTTTTTTCTCCTCTTCATTTTAGGTGATTTTAATCAACAGTACAATAATACCCAAAAAACAAAGCTACAACCTGAGAAGACATGACCTGGTTTAGGGATAAAAACTACTCTGAAAACATTCAGGATTTCTTACTGAAATGAAAAAAGTGTGGTATTTCATTATTATTATTATTAATAGTTAATTGAGAAGTTTTTTTCAGAGCCCTCAAACCCTATTTTAATGCATTTCCAATGAGATTTTTTTTCAGTGAGGTGCAGATTTCAGTGAGTTTAAGACAAATCAGCTCCTCCTCAATTCTCTGAGCATCATCCAGGCCAGGAGCTCTTCCAGGGAAGTTGCTCCCTTTTTTTTTTTGAAGCCATAAAAGTGCTTAGCAGATGTTCACATCTGCTCCCCCATGTCCTGTGCCCTGCACTGCACCTCAACAGATTCCTCCAAATTAATGATTCCTGATCCATTAACTATCCCAAAAGTCATGAATTCAAGTCATATCAAATTGATTTTAATTTTTTTCCATCAAATCAACCAAAATGATAACAATCCCAGGGGGAAGGAATTATTTTGGATAAGCTCAGGAGAGGAGCAGTGCCTTGCAGTTCTGAGCAAATGGAAATCGTGCTCCATACCCAAAGCAAAGCAAAACAAAGTAAGGATTAAAACAGCAAAGGTGGTTTTGTGTGGAAAACCCACAGTGTTTTATTTCAGAGCATGGATCAGGAGAAATCCACATCCTCAGAAACATTTTTCAACTGAGATGCTCAGGGAAAATTTTGCAGTTTTTGCAGAATGCTATGAAGTTTCCAGAACTGAGTCTTTTTAATGAAAAAAAAAAAAAAAATCAAACCAACCTTTCATTGGATGTAAAATCCTTGGCAAAACATCTGTGGCTGGATCTGATGCAGAGGGAGATGGACCATGCTGGAGACCCAGCCCAAGGGACACATTTTAATCCTCTGAAGAGGCTGCCCCCAGCTAAATATTCCTCACAAAAGGGAAGGGTTATCATCCAACATGGATCTGGCACATTCCTGGGGAATTTGTGTGAGAA
Source organism: Drymodes brunneopygia (assembly GCA_013400955.1). Taxonomy (NCBI): domain Eukaryota; kingdom Metazoa; phylum Chordata; class Aves; order Passeriformes; family Petroicidae; genus Drymodes; species Drymodes brunneopygia. The sequence continues at coordinate 28,259 of VZTZ01050170.1, read as the reverse complement.
CAGGATGTGACCTGCTGATGTTCCCAGGTCTGCACAGAAACCCATCCTTTCTTTTTCACTTATCTTCAAAAACCAAAAAAAAAAAAAAAATCC
>VZTZ01050170.1:4749-21803 GCA_013400955.1 Drymodes brunneopygia | reverse complement strand
TGTATATATATAAATATAAAAATATATATATTTATAATCCATAACAGCCACTGTTACCTACTGACCTTCTCCTTTCTGCAGCCAAGCCTGTGAGTTTCCGTGATCCTCTCCAAGGTGTCACTCACAATTTCTAAGTTGCTGTTTTCTCTAATTTCCAGATTTTCGCCCATTTTTCCTTAGACATCTCTCCTTCCACCTGAAGCTTTGGGGTTTTTCTTTGTTCACCCCCACAGCTCACTCTGGTGCCTGGTTGTGACTGACTTGGCTGTGAATCCAATTTTCCCTGTTTTTCCCTCAAGCTCTCACAGCTCCAGGACCTACCATTAAAAAAACCTCATTATTATTTGCAGGGCAAACTCCCCTCCCTGGCTTTGCAGCATGGATCACCTTTCCTCCCTTCCCTCCCCAAATCCTCCTGTGCCTTCTCAAATTTGCAGGACTCCTTTTTTTTTTCTATTTTTTTTTCTTTTTTTCCCCATCTCACCAGCAATTAATCAATCAACCTGGCAATCTAAAACCAATTATCATTAAAAAAAGAAGTAGCTGAAGGAATCCCTCCCCCCCACAATGGGATTTTCTTCATTAATGGAAAACCATCTCCATCCTCAAACCAGTTTAGCTAAAACCACAGGATTGTTTGGATTGGAAAATCACCTCAATTCCAACCCACCTGCTGTGGGACACCTTCCAGGAAGAGGAGAGGTAAGAGAATTGGCTCCTCTTTCCCAAATTTTAGGCTTCAAAGCCTGAAAGGACTGCTCCAACTCTACCAGAGAGAAGAAGAAGAAAACCCATGAGCTATGTTTTCCGTGGTGTCTCAGTCTGGGAAAACACTTTTGAGCAGGGAAGGGGCATTTGGGTGTCTCCCTCCTTGAGTCAAGGAAAATCCCTCAGCACCTCACTTAGATGCANTGGGGCTTGGAGCAGCCTGGGATAGTGGAAGCTGTCCCTGCTCATGGCTGGGGGTGGAATGGGATGAGCTTTAGGGTCTCCTCCAACCCAAACCATCCTGGGCTCCTTTGACTCCATGTCCCCAGGGTTGGACTCTTTTCCAGCCCTCCAGACTCAGCGCCATCCGCGGGCTCCCTTGGGGGAGGTCCAGCCCCGCATCCCAACCTGTCCTGCTGCACACCATTAGGCTTTTCCAGGGAAATCAAACCAGATGCCTTTGCCTGTCAGCAGAGAAGCCCGGCCTGTGTGGTTGTGACACAGAAATGCAACGATCTCAGAAAATAAAACATTCTCTCTTTGGAGGAAAAAGGTCAGTCGATGTCAAATCCAGCCCAAGCTCCCTGGTGGCTGGAGATGGGTGGAGACAAGGCTCAGATAGAGGCCTCCTAACCCTCCTCGTTTTTTGGGATGGCTGTGGTGGGTATCACCCCCTCTGCCTCATTCCACCCATCCCTGAGCAGTCACAGCTCTCAGCCATGTGTCCCAAAATGTTTGTCAGTGCCACTTACCAATGAAATCTTAAACTGTCCTTTTTCCCCCATGGTGGAGCAACTCTTCCATCCACTGAGGAATTTAGATGGAAGGAGGTGCTGATATGTGGAAAAAGCTCTTGGCCCCAAAGAGTTAAAATGTCCAGGGGTGATCCTTCAATCCCGTGCCCTTGTATGGGAATCTGGCTCAATATCTGCTCCTTCACTCGAGCACTCTTGGAGCTTTGGAGCAGGTAAAACTGAGCCAAATTCCACCAATCCTCTGTAAGTGTTACTAAAAAAATTCCCCTAAATTAGGTCCCACATTCCTGTGATCCTCATGGTGCTGAGCAGGGAGGAACAGCTTTTGATAACAGCCCTGGATTTGGTGGTGTGGCCAGATTTATTTCCTGATCTTTCGCCCATCAAACCTTTTTCTGATCTTAATTGTCAATCACATCATATGATTTCTCCAGAGGAATGAAAATAGCAGCTATTTGTCTTGAAAATCCCCCCTTTGATGTCAGAATTCCAGGAAATAAAACACCTTTATAGTTATGGGATCCAGACCTGTCCAACCAGGATGCATTTCCACCAGTACTTGTGTGTGTTTGTTGACTCAGGTTTTAAGGCCCTTTTTATGGGGATTCACAATGGGATTTTCTCCCCACTTTTGTTCCTTTTCCAAGCCCTAAACCAGCCCTTCTCCTTCAGGGACCTCGTGTCTGAAAGGTGTCAGCTGTCCCTGACCTGGGCTGAGCTTCAAGGGCATTGGGATCCAGCCTGAACGGATCCAGCCCTCGCTGTGACACCAAAATTATGGCTTGGACATCCAGAACTGCTCACACGTTGGCTGTAGCAGGGAATTGTCCCTGAGCCACCATCCCAGGCCACCCTTGGACCAAGGCTTGGCCATAAACAGCCCCATCTCCAGTCCCCTGCATGGCAGCACCAATGAATCTCTTCCAGCTGAGCACTGGAGAAGGAAAACCTCCCTTTTCCCAGCTCCATCCTTTGGATTGACTCTTTGTGCCACCAGCTCAGCCAAACATCCTTGCACAGCACCTCCATCTCCATCTGGAGAAGTTATTTCTAAAAAAGGCCAATTATCCAAATTTTTCTTTTTTTGTGAAAATTAGGAAAATGAGGGAAAAGCTAATGAAGAAAAATTTGGTCACTCCAGCCTCATTATTTTCCCATCGGTTTTAAGGAGTTTTTGTAGATTTTGGCTGCAAATCAGGGATTAAATTTGTGCCATGACCTGGGGGAAGAATCCTTGCTGGTGTTTCTCCTAGAAACTGCTTCCCAAGCATGTTGGCTGGGTGGGAGTGTGGATGAGCCACAGTCAGGGCACATCTGTGTTTATGTATATATATAAATATAAAAATATATATATTTATAATCCATAACAGCCACTGTTACCTACTGACCTTCTCCTTTCTGCAGCCAAGCCTGTGAGTTTCCGTGATCCTCTCCAAGGTGTCACTCACAATTTCTAAGTTGCTGTTTTCTCTAATTTCCAGATTTTCGCCCATTTTTCCTTAGACATCTCTCCTTCCACCTGAAGCTTTGGGGTTTTTCTTTGTTCACCCCCACAGCTCACTCTGGTGCCTGGTTGTGACTGACTTGGCTGTGAATCCAATTTTCCCTGTTTTTCCCTCAAGCTCTCACAGCTCCAGGACCTACCATTAAAAAAACCTCATTATTATTTGCAGGGCAAACTCCCCTCCCTGGCTTTGCAGCATGGATCACCTTTCCTCCCTTCCCTCCCCAAATCCTCCTGTGCCTTCTCAAATTTGCAGGACTCCTTTTTTTTTTCTATTTTTTTTTCTTTTTTTCCCCATCTCACCAGCAATTAATCAATCAACCTGGCAATCTAAAACCAATTATCATTAAAAAAAGAAGTAGCTGAAGGAATCCCTCCCCCCCACAATGGGATTTTCTTCATTAATGGAAAACCATCTCCATCCTCAAACCAGTTTAGCTAAAGCCACAGGATTGTTTGGATTGGAAAATCACCTCAATTCCAACCCACCTGCTGTGGGACACCTTCCAGGAAGAGGAGAGGTAAGAGAATTGGCTCCTCTTTCCCAAATTTTAGGCTTCAAAGCCTGAAAGGACTGCTCCAACTCTACCAGAGAGAAGAAGAAGAAAACCCATGAGCTATGTTTTCCGTGGTGTCTCAGTCTGGGAAAACACTTTTGAGCAGGGAAGGGGCATTTGGGTGTCTCCCTCCTTGAGTCAAGGAAAATCCCTCAGCACCTCACTTAGATGCAATTCATACAAATTCAAAGGGGTCTTTCCCAGACCTTTTGAGAACCTACCAGATCAGGTAAATCCTGGAAAAGATCCCTTCCTGGCCAGGGATACTGGTTCAGGACTCGACTCTCCCATGGGACACTGGATAGCTCAGCTTTTTGGACTCCCATTTTTCACAAAAATATGAAACTTTGATCCTCAAGCTGGGGCAACCATGGGGCTTTTTTTTCACTCTCATGAAAGAGTTTTTACTCTGAAGGGAATTTTCCTCTCAGTTCCACTAGGTTGAAACCAGAGGGGGAAAATAACCCCCCAAATTTGGGAAGGTTTGGGTACAGTACTGAACTCCGGAGTTTTGGTTCAGCCCATTGCACAGGGATGGAGCAGGATCCTCTTGGACATGAGGGCACTGCAGGTTCAGAGCTTGAGGCCAAGCATGAAGCTGAAACACAGAACACAACAACCACTTTAACCTAAAAAAGTGAATGGATTAAAAGCTGTGCTCGCAGCTGCACAAGGAGTGATGCCAGCATTTGAAATCTAGGAATAATTGATCCAGGTTTCCAGGATCACTTTTATTGAATGAGTGGGGTGGGGAGGAGAAGGAGAGAGATTGAGATAGAGAGATTGCCGTTAAAAATGCAAATCTGCAGGTTTTGAACCTCTGGTTGTACTGGAGGATGCTCCTGGCCTGCCCTGCTCTGACACCAGGGTTTCCAGAGATGGCATGATCTGGACACCACAGCTGATGGAGCAGGGGCTTCACACCAGGTTAGCAGAAACACTGAAGAAATATTTACTTTTTTTTCTCCTCCAGGAAGCACTGCTTGCACGTTCTTAACAGATTTGGTGAAAATGAAACTGCTTTCCATGAAAGATTTTTAAAGAGAGGTTCTGGACACCTGGCATTTACTGCTTCCAAATTGCTGAGCTGTTCCATTTTTAATTTCAAAAGGAATTATTCTGGTCTCTTTAGAATGTGAGATAATTGTGTTTGTACTGGAGATGACGTTTAAAAAGATTAGATTAAGCAACAGAATTGATCTGAAAGGGGCTTTTTTACCCCTGCAGATTTCAGCTGGTGGTTTGGGTCAAATTTTAATTCAACTTGACATTGACACCACATCAGAATGGGATTTTTTTTACTGTTGTTTACTTCTTTGTTCTCAAAAATAGCATCAGAGCCTGGAAGGCTGTTTCCTGCTCAGTCCTCTCTGCGGCCCAGCAATCATTTCTATCACAGCCTCCCTTAAATCCATCAATCTGACATTAATCTTTAAACTTTTTCACAGATTAGCATTTATGAACCCTCAGCAAAGAGCCCCTGGGCTTGGGCAGGAACAATTCAGCCTGGAAGTTGAACACCCTGTTGAGTTGCATCTTGTGGTACCTTTTCCATCACTTTGGTTGGGCTTTTGGAGAACATCTCAATTTAATTTGGCTTGGGAACCCCTCACACGCACGAGTTCTGCAGGGGACATCTGGTTTGCTGCACGTCAAGCTCCTCAGTAGTTTTGCAAGAGATCTCTGGCAAATGAATCCCAGAGCTTTCCTCTCCTTAGTCTGGAATCTGAGAGTAGATTTTCAGAAAATTGAACCTCATCTTGCACAGAGAGATCTGACTCAAACTTGTCTGCCTGACTTTGCCTCCAAGCTGGCCAAGAATCCATTTTGCTTCACTGGGATGTCCTTGAGCTGGTATTTCTCCCCAGAAATGATCCCTCTGCCAGGCAGAGTCCCAAGGGGAAATCTGATTCAACATCACCATGGATTTTGTCAGCACATCTGGCAAGGAACATGCGATTTTATGGTTTTCCACTTGGGAGTCTACACTTGGCCACCAGGAGAGCTCTCTGATTCTGATGATTCCTTGATGAAGCAGGGGAGACAGCCTTGGTATGAAGCTCTGGAAGGTGGTGGGAGGCACATCTCCTCCCCAGGGTGGGACAGGAGCTCCCTGGGAAGCGTGAGGGCTGTGTTGGATACCTGGTGCTTCTCCTTGGCTGTGATAAATGTTGCTGCCCCAGGTGGAAAAGCTGCTGCCATGGGATTTGGGAAGAGGGGAGCACTTTGGCACAGCTGTAGGGTGCAGTGGAGATGGTGCCGTGCAGGATGGACTGTCATTTAATATAAACATGCATCCCTGAGAAGAGCCAGGGTAATGCTTCCCAAAATTACGAGGATTTCCACTCCCAAATGAAGGTGTTGTTCCCTGGCCAAGAGCTGCCTCCATCCCTCTGCTGAGTTTCGGCAACCAGAGCTCAGGAATTGATGAGGAGACCTCATTGAAACAACAAATTCCCTCAGCAGGCCCCCAGGCGAGCTCCCTGGCAGCTGGATCCCAACACATCCCAAATTTATCTCGGATAATCATTGCAGTGCTCGGCGGGTGGAAAAGAGCCCGGCCAAGGCACAGCATGCTCAGAACAGCCACGTGTGCCCTGCTTGGAACCTCCCTGTGTTCAGGCAGGTTGGGACTGAAAACATGCTGATCTATCCCACTCATAAGCAAGGAAAACTAGGCATTTTTATAAAAAATCTGATTGAAGGTGTCCCTGCTTGTGGCTTCATGAACTTTAAAGGTCGCTTTCAAAACCAAACCATGATAGAAAAAAAATTGGTGCATCTCCTTCCACATTGTCTCTCAGGCTCGGAAATTCAGTGTAAAGGTTTAGAAGGGATGAGTTAAAAGCTGCTGCTTGGGGAAGGGATGGATTCAGCACGTGCTGGGCTGTGCTGCCCGGGCAGGGGTGTCAGCACAGCTCATTCCTGACATCCATGAGCTCATCCAGCTCCAGACAAACGGCACCGGGAGACACGAGCCGAGCCAGGCCGAGGGGATGGAGTGGAAAAACAGGAGAAGGGAATGAGGAGGGGGATATGAGGTCATCTGCACTGACAGTGTGTCAGGTACTCACATCAGAGCAGAGAACAGAGCTTTATGGAATCAACTTCCAGCAGGGAACAAGGCTTTTTCTGCCAGTTACGGCACTGGAGCAGCAGCATCCAGCCCAGAGCCTTCCAGGGGCCAAATCCTTCCCTGCTGCAACCCTAGGGTCATGAATTTACTTGTGAGAAACTAAGGCAATGACAGGGGCTAAAAAATTTGGTGTCCTGCTTGGAAAAAAAAGCCCAAATCCCAGGTTTTTCTGCAGAGCAGGCCGTGTCCCTGAGCAGCAGAGACCATCACACCTTTAACTGCTTCCCCACACCCCAGGGTTGTGCATGATAAACAAGGGGTTTGTTTAGTTGTGTTGTGGGGGTTTTTTTTCCACAATTAGGAAAACCCAAAGCTGATGTTTCCTTTCCCTTTTCTGATTTGTTTCCTTAGTAGCCAAGCCAGGAGACCAGAGCAGAGACACTCGTTAGGGCAGGTGAAGTTGGGAGAACATCCACATGGTTTAACAACACCCCACTTAAACTCCAATAAAAGTCAAGGGGAAGGAAAAATATTCCAGTTTTTAAAGGCACATGGTGAGTTTCAGCAGCTGCCTCTTTCAGAGCTTTCCATAGTTTGTTTCCAATTACTGTGAGGTGTCCAGAAGCCATGAAAAAGCAGCAGTGATCTCCTGTGAGAGCTCTCATTATCCATGGAGCAGCGTTTTGCTGGGTACAGAGGAGGAAAAAAACCAAACCCTGACCAAACCAGCACCCAGTGCCACCCATCCCTTCTCCAGTTCACCTGGAAGCACAGCACCGGTGGATGGAGCATCCAGCTCCCGGAAAGGGTCTGGATTTGCCCGGGGCAGGGGGGATTAGTCGCAGGGCTGCCTGCCTGACCCCCCAGCACCAGCTACTGTGCCGAGATGCTGCCTGAATGCTGACATTTTAACAGCACGGTCCCTTCCCGGCACACGATCCGGCGTGAGGGAATAACAGGATGCATTAATGTCATTTCAGATAACAGTATTCCTCTCAGAGAGGGCTTTCTGGCACCACATGTCCCCCCGCGGGAAAACTCCATCCCTATCGCTCCAGCACTCGCTCCGAGCTTGAAAGGAATCCACTCGGGCCATTAAAATGACTTGTGAAATGTGGGATAGTTAGCAAGTAATTAGGACCACATTTCGTCCCTCTGCCTGCCCGGAGCTCTGCACCGCGCTCTCTGTTCACCTTCAGCTTTGCCTTTTGCACACCAACACAGCACCATTTCTTTTTTTTAGTTTGGGATCGTGCTTCCCCTCCATCCCCTTCCCCTCCTTGCTCAGTTGGTGTTTGTCACCTGTGCGGAAAAAAATGAAAGGATTTGGGTTTGAAGAGGCGCCAGGAAAGGTTTCCCCCTTTTCCATCCCCTGTGCAATGGTGATGCCTCTCTGCCCCCACCACCTGTGGGATAACAGCAGCTGGAAGGGTTATCCAGGACTCATTTCTTGCAAAGCCCTGCTGATGGCTGTCCATAAGCTGGGAACCACCATAGGCTTTGGAAAACAGTGCTGGTTTTGTGATGCTGCTGGAGCCCAGTCCCCGCTGGGCTGCATTTTCAGGCTGTGCTGGTAAACACAGTTTGGTGGACACCAGTGGGACTGGGACCCCAGTGCCACCGTGCTTTATGGGGGAGAACATCCCTCCTCACCCCTTTGGTCCCCCAGAGGGAGGGTCCTGGGTTGGGGCTCCCACCTAGAGCTCCTCTCACCCCTCACATGTTAAAGGGAGTTTTCCCCTCTCTTTTAATGCTCGTGGATCTGCTCTTCCAGGCCCAGATGACCACAGCCAGCATTTCTGCTCTGGAGATGAGCCCATGGAAATTGGTGATGCCTCTGGAAGGTGGACATGGTGAATATGGACATGCAGTGGCCTCACGGACCCTGGTGCAGGTCCTTGCTCCTGGATATTCCTCAGGGATCATCCTTAGGGCTGGAAAGGGCCCCACTGCTCTGTCCTGTGCTTCCTGGGGAAGGGAACAGCTCAGAGCCCTGTCCGTGCCTTCCCACAGTGCATCCTGCAACTCTAGAGACAGCCTCATCATCCACACCCTGCCATGGGTGTGGCATGGATCCTCCATCTCATCCTTCCTCTGGCTCTTGAGTCCACAAGAAATCCCTCAAAAAACCCCTCAAGGAATCTTGTGGATCCCTGAGATGGGTCCACAAGAATTCCCTGAAGAAATCTGGAGGATCCTTGACATGGGTCCACAAGAAACCCTTCAAGAAATCTTGTGGATCCTTGAGATGCATCCCTGAGGTTTTTTGTGACTCCAGCTTTCCCTCAGTGCAACAGAAACCCACACTAAGGCCTTTCATCCCTGTCTTTCCTATCCTTACCTCAGGAATACCCTCTGAGCCCTCACACAGGCTGATTTCTGGGTAGAGAACTCTGAGGGATGTGCTCCTCACCACTCTTCTCCCTCCTGCCCCTGAAGCATCAATTCCTTATGGAACCCAGATGAGGACACCAACTCCCAGGAGCACCTGGCTGAAGCCATGGAGCAATCAGCTGGGAATGAGTCATACCAGCAGCCCAATCCCGGGAACAGGACAGAAATAGACTGTCATTGACAGATGACAGGCTCTGGCCAAGTCCTGGTGCTGCAGAGGGGGGATGCAGGGATAAGGGCTATTATTATCCCAGCTATGCTTTTATTTGGGAATATTTTATTTATTATCCTGTTGCCTCAAGTGCTCTCAGGATTGCCAGCAGGAGCCTCCCTGTCCTCAGCACACGGGATTTCTGGGATCCAAGGGTGTGCCTGGAGATGAGCTACGAGCTGTGGGATGGACATGCTAACAACCTTTGGCAGGGAGTGGGGGAGTGGACCAGCACTTCATCCCGGCCGGAGACGTTCCAAGGCCAAGGAATTGCCACGCCAAGGAGTGGCTGCAAGGTGAGAGCTGCACAAAGCAGCAGAAACTGGGGTGAAACATCTCACAGAGGGTAAAGATTGGGAATATCTGGAGTGACAGGCACCTGGAGCCTCCCTGGAAGGCAGGGAAAGCAGTCCCAGGACCATGAGAGGCTGGGGAGGGAGCTCATCCTGTGGCCTTCTGCTCTGTGGCCACCAGGCACAGGGAGCTGGGTGGTGGCCTCTAAATCCCTGCTAAGGAATTTGTGTTCTCCTGCAGAACCCTCAGCTTCCTGCTGCTGAAAACACGGGAAATATGACCCCAGCACAACCTAAAAATGAACAGCACAGAGGATATTTTTAGGAATCTCATCATCTGTGTTTTCACCCAAGTCCTGGGTTTGGAGAGGCTCTCCATGGGGAGGAAGGCAGATAAGGGACCTTCCCAGCTCCTGGGATGAGCCCTGGTATCTCCTGGCTCCTCAGCAGTGGTGGTGTGACATGTCTAGACACTCTGGGAAGCATTCAATCAGGACAAGGAGGAACGGGTCCCGCTGTTAGGAACAATGCAAGAGGAACAAAACAGCCTCATTTTATTCCCTGCAGCTGTCTTTTAAAAGGACTATTAGGTCACTGAAAGTTTTAGTTACAGTGAAAAATAACTCCAAAAAAAAACCCCCAAAAAACAAAAAAACCCCAGCAAAAAAATTGGAAATGAAGCTGTATATATTTTTGGGAAATTGCTTTTTTTATTTTAATAGGTTTCCCTTTCAACTCTCTTCCAGCTGATTTTTTTTTCTTCTTTGAGGTCTACGATTATTAATGGCTGCAGCACTAATGTGCTTGGAAAAAGCTCATTGGAGACCACGTTTTTTGAATTATAAAATATCTGAAAGATATTTTTCTTTTCTTCAGCCAACTATCGCCCGGCTTTCCCAAGCAGACATTATTCCATGCCACAACATCGGATACAATCGGACCCCAAACTTGGCTTTGAAGATAAGTGGGAAAAGCCTGTTGCAATGAGGTCTTTGCTTCTCCAGTGGAGCATTCCCAATATCCAAGTCTGCTCCTGGAGGACTCACTCCCATTCACTGGTACATTGAGGCTTTTCTGGTGTCACTAAACAATCCATGTTGGATTTTTTTATTTAAAAAGTAAGTGGAACCCAGGAGTTCTGGAAGGAGCCATGGACAGACGTGGATGTGGTTTGCCTGTGTTGTGGTGGCGGAGATTTCCGCTGACCAGAGGGTTTTGCAAGAGCCCTGTGGGGTTCCCAGGGAGGGCAGAGGGGTCAGCCAGGCTCTCCCAGCCGTGTCCATGCGGGGGTGGTTCCACACCACAGAGCTCCAACAAGAGAAGCCACAACCAACAGAGGCTCCAACCACCGGGGCAGTAGTGGAGCGGTTTGTGAACACCTGAGTTAGACACCCCTCTGCATGCCTGGGTTATATTCATGTGCAGCTCCAGCTCCATTGCTCAGTAGAGGTGCTCCCTGTGCCTCCAAACTGGGAGATTCCCACCTGAGCACGCTGCAGGTCAAGCTTATCCAACACCACCAGCTTCATTTCCATCAAAGGAAACTCCAACCATCCCAATTCCCAGCCATGCTGGGATGCCCTCGGAGTTAACAGTAGCCCAAAGGCAGATTCCCTCTGTTGCAGTGGTCAGGAGGAGATGCCTGGGAAAAGAGCTCAATGAACAGAGAGAGAACGAAGGCAGCTGTTTCCTGGCAGAGCTCGCGGTTTTTGGCAAGCTGTCACCCCGGAGCCCAACCCTGGCATGCTGTGGGTGTGCTGTGACCTCTGCCAGTGCCTGCAGAGGCACCTGAGTGCCTTTTTCTGCCAGCTTTGTGCCAGTAGAAGAGGGGATGTGGATCTCCTGATCTCTGTGACCAGACTGCACCTCTCAGGTGACCTCCTGGCCCCTCGGGGTGTGACAGTGAGCATTTGCACGTGCCTAGTGCTCAGCTCTGTGGAGAGTGGTCCATGAACTGCTTTCAAGGTCCTGCTCAAGCGAAGGGAACCAGGAGTTCCCCTGTTTGACCTCCAGCTCTGCCATTTGAAGTTTATCATCTCCCCTTAAGTCAACAGAGTGAGAATTCCGTAGGGATTTCAATGAAAAATGGTGAAATCAAAGCTTTCTTCCCGAAGAAAAAGTGGAATTTCCAGCTCTGTAATGGGACTGCTCCTGTTTAAAATGCTGAAAACCTGGTGGATGAGCAGAAACAGCAATATCAGAGTGTTTGGGGTGCTCTTCTCTTCCATAAATCTATTTAACACCCATCAGCCTCCTCTTGGGAGCAGACTGGAGAAGTCTGGGAGTCCTTTCCAAGGAGAGGAAGGGGACAGAGCAGTGGTTGGTGATTCCTTGACCTTTTTGATGATCCTTTCTCACAGTGGGCAAGTCCAAGGACAGGATAATCCTCCCCAGCTCCACACAGACACCAAATCCATGGCATGGAAATCTGTGGAGACCAGGGACAGGCAGACCCAGGGAATAAGCACAGGTTCCTCTCCCAGGGGTTTCCCATGACCACTCTTTAACCAATATTTCCTCTCTATCTCCCATTTTCCCGTGACCCTGCTAAGTTCAGCCCTCCACTAAAAATAACCTCTTTTATTGCTGGGAAAGGATCCCAGCCTTCACAGAAACAGGGTTTCTAATCTTCACAGAGGCAGATACTGGAATATCCCAAAAGCTCAGAAACTGGCAGGCAAAATTAATGAGACTTTCCCACTTATTGTTTAAAAAAAATGTCTCCTGTGAGTTTATAGCAGCTGCAGATCCAGAGGCCCTTTTTGCCCTCCAAATAAATTGTACTTTCCATGGTTTTGGGTTGGCTGTGCTGTGGTATGAACTTCAGGAATAGGAACTGATGAGATCTTTAGCAGATATATCCAAAAGAAGTGGGCAGAGACTCTGTGTGCTCTGGTTTGGGTTGTTTAAAATGCACAGATCTCCTGAGCTCAGTTTTAGAGCAAAGGGATGGAGCTGTGGCTCCTTCCAGAGCAGCCCCACTTGAGCTCCACAGCCTGTAGACATCATTAGGAGAGGGCAATTAGCATCCTGCTGCCCGGGGAGTAGTGGAAGCTGTCCAGGTCTTGGCAGACAATTTTTGGGATTTGTTATAGGATCTCTGTCATGGCAAACCCTCAGCCAGAACATCCCTGGAGAGGCATAGAAGAAGGCAGCCCTTTTCCAGAATTGGGGATTTGGGGAGGCCTTTCACCCATTGAGATCTCCCCTTCCTTCACAACTTGACGTATTCTGTCAGAAAAAGGGAAAACAACCAAATTCAAGCTGCAGAGCAGGGACAGGGCGCAACAGCTTGGGGTCAGTCCTCAATTTCACTGGGAAATTCCAGCAGGGAAATCCCAACTGTTTCCCAGCTATTGAGAAAGGCTGGTGGTGACTGTTCTGTAGAGCATGAGGCCAGACAGGCGGTGGGGTCAGAGGTCTTAAAAAGCCTATCCTTGGACTCTTGCTTCCAAGAGTTGAGCAAGAGTGTGAGTAACAGCACTGTTTGGAATTTTGGGAATAGTCTTTGCACTCAAACATTTAAGGGAGGAAGAGCCCAGAAGGAGCCAGAAACAGAAAGGATCAGCCCAGGGCCATGTGAGGAGCATGGGGCAAAGCCAAGGGTGGAGCTGGGTCGTGCCAGACCTCATCCCAGATATTTAACTCCAAACCCATCTTTCCATTCCTCATTCCAGGAGCCAGGTGTATTCCCTTCTTCAGCTGCCACTTGGAGCTAAACTCTGCTCCCTGTAGCATGAATNAGAATTCCTTCCTTCCAGAATTCCTTCCTTCCAGAATTCCTTCCTTCCAGAATTCCTTCCAGAATTCCTTCCTTCCAGAATTCCTTTCTTCCTTCCTTCCTTCCTTCCTTCCTCCTTTTTTTCCTTACCTTCCTTCCCTTCCCTTCCATGGAGAGGTTAACAGGAGGAGCTATTTTTAGGTCTGAAGATGTTGGATCATCCTCTGTTATGGCAACGGCTCCTGTTGTTCCTTGTTTCCCCCCGTCTTTTTAATGCATCAGAGTCATCGGGGCTCCCATCCAGCTTACAGCAAACACGCAAAAACCTCTGGATTTTAGGACTTTTTTGCTGCGTGACTGGTAAGAACATTAAAGGAAGAGAGGAAAGGCACGTCAAAGTCTCAGGAGGAAGGAGTGGGACTCCAGCCTGAGGAGAAACCTCTGGAGAACACCATACCTGAGGCCTGGGGTGGGGAAGGCAGCACAGATAACACCTGGAGGAACCTTCCAGCCTGTGGGTTGAACATCAGAACCTCAAGCTCACGCAGCCCGGAGTGTGGGGCTCCAAAATGATGAAATGCTGCCTGGTTTGGGTCCAGAGCAATAAATCTTCCCTCACAGAGGTTACTCTGCACTTGGAGCAGATTTGCAGGAGCATTTGCCAAGGCTCAGACAGGAGCAAATGCTGAAACCAGGTGTGCTGTGCCTTTGGGGGGGTTTATGGGGACAGGACATCTCTTACCTGCTGTGGGACAGCAATTCCTGCACTTCTCCCAGGGAAATTCATGGAGTAAAACATCCAGGGGAGACTCACATCTCCAGTTCCCTCTCTGACACCCACACCAGCAGCACAGGAGCTCTGTGAATGCACACAGAGAGAATATCAGGGATTCTCATGCAGGAAAATCATCTTTCCACTCTGCAATTGCACTGAACCCTGCAGGAGCTGCGGGAGTGGCCAGGACAAAGCAGGGCCACCTTCCCCAGTCTGTCCCAGTAAAATCTCCTGACTTCCTATTTTGTTATTTTATTTTGCTCTAGCCAGCATTATTTGTAGCATTCAGACTGCAAAAGAACTCCCAAAAAACCCAGGAGAACAGTGCTTTTGAAAATATATTGGGTTTCAGCACTTTTAGGACAAGGTAATTCCATTTCAAAACACAGCAGATTGGGTTTTTCCTGAGAAATGTGAACAGAAAAACAAAAGACAACCTGCTCCATTTGGTCTGTCCTTTAATTTACTGAGGAAAACGGAACCATTTTGGGGAAAGCAACTAGAGAAATTTGGAAGGAGCTGGCCAACAAACAGGAAAAAAAATCCAGCAGTGGTCACTGAGCTCTTCAGCACCAAAATATCAGCAACTGATGGTTCATTCCAGCTTTTCTTTGTCCTCCCTATGTCAGCCAAAGACCTTAACTTTGGAGGAAGGAATGCTTGGACAAGTTGAAATTCCAAATGAGGCTCCAGGACTATTGTCAAGTTAAAAAGAAATTTCTATAGATATGTTTGAATTGATGTGACATAGAGATGGTTTGAAACGCTGGAAATCAGAACAGGATCCGAAACTATGGGAAAATGCTCATTTTCAGGTCATTATGTTCAATGAATCACCCTGTGTGCTTTGCTGAAGGCTGGCAGCAGGGAGGAGTATGGGACAAGGATCTCCAGAGGGTTTCTCTCTTTCTCCTTCTCCTTCACATAGCTCTGGACAGGAATTATGCATTATTAGAGGCTGTTTTCAGCCTCCCTGCTCTTTGGAATGTGCAGCCATGCCCTTGGATCAACACCATTCGCATGGACTCAAAAGTTGCTCTTTGCCTCCTGGGCATCGAGGTCCTCCTGAGATCAGAGCCACAATAAAAGGAAAAGGGATGGAGCTGCTCCTTCCCTGAGGAAAGCTGAAGTGTATCCTGAATTGATTTGAAACCAACCGAATCAAAAGAATGAACTGTTTCCCCGATCAGGTCAAACTGACCAAAATGAAGTGTTTCATTTCAGGTTTGTCTCCCCCCCCAACACCTTCAAAATAAAATAGGGAGAAGAAAAAAAGACATAAAAAGAAGAGCACTGCAAGTTTCAGCACAATTTTTTCCCCATGGGAGAAAGCAACTCTGTGAAGTGGCAAATTTCCTTGGAAAAATCTGTCTCATCAGCACTTCTCCACTGTGTAAAACTTCCAAAAAAGCCCTCTGCTCTGATCTGGGGGCTTCCTGGGATTTATGACTCTCGTCCCTGTCCTTAAATCAAGCTCCTTGCTTTGAGGATGTTTTACAAAAAAAACCAGCATAGGGAGCAATGTGATGGATGGACATCCTTGGACATCATGAGGCTGAGACCTTGCCACACCTAAACCAGGATTAGAGAGGATAACGAGCCCTCCATCCCATCCCATCCCATCCCATCCCATCCCATCCCATCCCTTTATCTTGTACTTCTGCACAAACCCCTGTATGTGCAGACACACATTACCGGTGTGTTTCTGTGGGAGAGTATGTAAAATCCCATTTTTTACAGCCAGGAAACCTCCCCATTTTTATGGAATATTTTTATGGAATATTGCTGCCTAGCAGGTGAAGCGGGACTCCCACAGGACTGGGACATTTTCCCTGCTCGACAGCTCCATGGCCAAGGGCTGAAGTGCAGCTGTCTGCACCCAAAGCAGCACAAGGGGGATTCTGAAAAAGAGAAGGAAAAATTGGAGATGTTTTCCTCTTTCCTGACTGCCCAGCTCAGCTTGCAGCAACCCCTTAATGCCTTTGCCATCCTCGCAGGGGGCAGTCCTCAGCCCCGTGCTCTCTGCAGCCAGCTGAGAGGTTAAATCAGATTTTCAGGGTCTGTTTTCTGAGAGAATTGCTGAACTCCTTCGCCAAGGGGTGCTCCAGGGAAAGGCAAGCAGGGAGGAGGAGGAGGAGGTGAGAGAGGGACTCAGTCAGCATTCACCCACCCAGGCATCTTTCCTTCCCCTGCCAAGGCCTTTCTGTGGTGCTGCACCCTGCCAGGGCTTGTGCAATGGGATGTCAAATGAGTGTGCCAGCAGGATGTAATGCAAGCCTACGTGTTTATTTCTGCACAGGAACCCAAGCAAATCCAGCCACTTTGGGAGAGGAATCAAATCCACCAGCTAAAAACCTCTTGCTGTTGTTTCTTCTCCTAAAGAACCTGGATGAAATGTTTTTAATAAAACCCTCCTCTCTTTCTTTCTTTCCTTCCTTTTTTTTTTTTTTTTATTTTTTAATACATATATATATCAAAGTTCAAATAAATCTTTGCCATAATCAGAAGAATGCAGAGAACTGTAAAAGTTTTAGAAGGGGTCACCCATGAGCGGCCCTGACTCCATAAAGTGCAGTTTGATGTCCTGTAGTTTATGGCTGTACAAAGCCCAGCTCTTCTGCTCTGAGACTGGCTGTTAATGTTGTAATGATGTTTAACTGCTGACAAATGAATCACAGGTGGGGATACAAGGGCTCTTTAAGTAAAAAAACCTGTCATTTTTATTTGGTTGTGCTTTTTTGTTTGGTTGTTGTTTTGTTGTTCCGATGTTTCTCCTTAGTTCCCTCAAGCAAACAGATTAAGAAACATCCCAGCCTGTCAAGTAATTTCTGTTTGCAAAAACACCACATCTCTTTGATGCATCCATCACATGCTGGAGAGGGGAGAGAGGGGTTTTCTTTCACTTGCAGCATAGCTTCTTTTTATTTTTTTGTCACTAATTATGGAATTTCTCATTAAAATAACAAGGAGCACGGCTGGCTGAGGTTCCAGCATGTGTTTTCACTTGGGGAAATGAATGGGACCTGTGTGGGTTCCTTCCTTCCTTCCTTCCTTCCTTCC
>VZTZ01050169.1:78914-105547 GCA_013400955.1 Drymodes brunneopygia | reverse complement strand
AGGGCATCGGACAGGAACACAGGAGTTAGGACAGGCCATGGGAGGCTCGGAAGGTCAGCCCATGTCCAGCCAAGTGCCAAGAGAGAGAGGATGAGTGAGCATGGGCAAAAAGAGCACAAGCAGGCTAGAACCAGGGCAAAAACAAGACCATAAGACTAAAAAGACAAGACCCCAGAGTTTGTGCTGCAGTTCCTTTTGTGCCCCCTTGCCCCTCCCAAGGTCTGCCTGCTGACAGGAGACCATTGGCACAGCCCAATCTTCCACTGCCGTCCTTCGATGGAAACCTTTTGCCATCCGATTGGAGAAGCCTCTGGAGGGGACAGTGTTCATGTTGGTCTCCTGCTGTCTGTCTGTCCCATGTGAGGGGTGAAATGGTTGCCATGCAAAATCACCCCAGAGACCAGGCTTTCTCCCATATTCTCCTAGTTGCCTCCTGCAAGTGGCACAAGTGCACCCCTTCTTCACATGCCTCTAACAAATGATTTTGAGACAGAAATCAAAATTAAATTGGCTCCTCACAGTTTGTTTTTGAGATAATGGTGTCATGCAGTGAGTCTGCTAGCTTCTTCTTCTGAGCAGTCAACAGCTGTGAAATCTGTTAAAATATTCAAGATACCATATGTTGTATGAAGTATATTGTCTTGAGATTCAAATATTTATTTACTTTTGTTGTGATTCTCCTTGCAGTTACAGCATCGTTACTGGTGAGCTACTTCTGTGTTCTTAAGGGCAATCTGCTCTCAAAGTAGGTCCACCCCTAAGAGTTTTGACACAGTATTGAACAGTGAGCCTGAACATGAGGCTTTCAGAGAAAACTTCAATTGCTATGGAAAGTGATGACAGATTGCAAACAAAGCAAGTTAGTTTAGAAGGTGGGAAGGTGAAATTCTTTTACTGATTTGTGGGTCTAAAGCCATGGTAAGTTTGACCCACACAGAGCGCAGCATGGCAGATGAAAACCTCTGTTTATTTCTAATTACACTAGTGGGGCTTTTTGTTGTTTCAGTTTGGGTTTTTTTTTTTTTTTTCAATTTGATCATGTCATATAAATAGGAAATCCTTGTAGGACTAAGAAAACCAATTTTGAATATTGGCCTGTAATATAATTTTAATGTAGAATGAGTATATACAATAATGAAAGTGTCAAAGGGGGTTAACTGAAGGAACCTTTTCTTGGTAAATACCCATAAAATTTTAGAAGTCTCACTGCATAAGCACATAACATCTCTCAGCCGTTGGTCAGAACGCCTCATCGGATTGAGGGAGCCACGTAAAGGATTTTCAATGACTGTGAGAAATTTAAAATTTCACTTCAAGTGTATCTATCTGTCTATCTTGTAGCCGAAGCCTTTGAGATTTATTTCTACAATGGCTCTTGTCTTCTATTCTGCTCTTTCTGATTGTGTATCTATACATTTGAAGGTGTAGGAATATTTGTCTTCTACTTGAGCTAGTAACAAAATAGTTTTTTTTCTTTTCTTTAAAGTGTTATAGTAGGGAGGAAAAAAGTGTAAAACTTCAGAAGAAGCAATTCTCACCAGAAAGATATTGATCATGACCAGTTACATGAACTAAAAATACTTGCCATGTGAATCTGCCTTCTCAAAGGGATTTTTAATGTGTTTATTCATTATCACTCATATATGTTAATTTTGTAACTCTTGCTACTCTTAGTACTAACAGTATGTGGTAGATCATTGTGAGGATGGGAACTGCTGTGAAATTCTACTGGGAATTGACTAGTCATGTAGTTTGAAAGTAGGGTAAGATAACTTTTCTATGTATTGGGCTGATAATTTTGAAGTAGATTCTAAATGCAGTTTGGAAAAATACAGTGTCTTCCCCGTTATATCCTCTTTCTTATTAAAAGTTTCAGAAGATAGTACCTGAAGAAATAATCTGATTCCAGGGTAACCTAGACTAAAACTTTCTCCTTTCCAGTACTTCCTCAAAGTAATTTTGTTGTTATGTCTTTTCCACCTTACCAGCCACCTAAAGTGAAAATTTCAGCTGCTGTTAAGAGTGACTCAGAGAGTTTTTAAATTTGATTTGAAGAGCCACTAGTAATTCACTTGCAGATGAAGTTTCTACCTAACACAAGTGCTGACTTTCTCCTCCACTTTCCCAGAGTTTCCCTTTTCAGAAGTAGTATCTTCTTTTATTTAACTCTTGCTGTTGTCTTGTCTGAAACACACAGCTCAAGCTTTTATAAACAGGTAAATTTGCATTCTAGAACCTATTCACAGTATATTAGCATAGCTTTCAGTGACTGAATGAATATCACGCTGTCCTACCTCAGCTGACAAACAGGACTGTATTCTTACAGCTACAACCTTTTCTTTTCTATAGAAAAACTGAATATGACTTTTATATCAGAATATTGAAGCCTTTGCCTGAAGTAAATAGAGGTTATGAGGTCTGTATTTGAATTTCAGTCCTACAGCTGTCGCCTTGTCATCAAACAGTCCTAATCAGTGTTTTTTAATGACAATTCATCATCATGCTTTTGTAAAACTTCTCTCAGTAATTTTTTCAGTTTGTGCATTCAGGCTCTACATACCCTCTTTTAACATTTCTTCCAAAACACTTCTTCAGGTTTCACTTCATGCAGAGGGTTAAGGGACAGGTAGTTATTTTCTGCCCTTTTATCTTCTGTCCACATTTCATAGAATTTTAGACTGAAAGAGTCTAGTATCAAAATAGTATAAAACCATCGAATGGTTTGTGGTGGAAGGGACATTAGAGAGAATCTTATTTTGACCCCCTGCCATGAGCAGGGACATCTTTCACTAGACCAGGTTGCTCAGGGCTCCATCCAGCCTTGCACTGAACACTTCCAGATATGGGACATCTACAGCTCCTCCTGGCAACCTGTTCTGGTACCTCACCATCTTCATAGTAAAGAATTTCATCCTAATAACCAATGTCATTCCACACTCTTTCAGTTTAAAGCCATTTCCCCTTCTCCTATCACTACATACTCTTGTAAAAAAAACCCTCTCCAGCTCTCTTGTAGGAACCCCTTAGGTACTGGAAGGTGCTATAAGGACTTCTGGAGCTTTCTCTTCTCTAGGCTGAAAAGCCAAAGCTCTGTCACCCTTTCTTTTTCATATGAGAGATTCTTCAGGCCTCAGATCATCTTTGTGACTCTCCTCTGGAGTCATTCCAAAAGCCCACATCCTTGTTGTGTCAGGGCTCCAGAGCTTGCTGCAGTACTCCAGGAGGGGTTTTACGAGAGCAGAGTAGTGTGTGAGAATCAGTTTTACAAGTTTTCCTTGATATTTTCTGCTCTCAAGAGCAGTTTTTTTCAGGGCTTTCTTTCTGGGTCAACAAGAGAATGTGCCAAAGATGGTTATTCTTTTGAAAGAGCTAAATACTACTCACTGATCATATGACTGTAAGTGTGGACTTCACATATGGTGGGAAGAATATTTTCTGTTTTCAGTTGAAAATGCCTCATGAAGCAGAGACTGCATACTGTGTGTTCATTCTGGTATGACATGGCATGAGCTGGTGAAATTTGGGAAGGGGAAGCCAGGGCTAGGTGACAGGGACCTGTAAACCATTTCTCCTTTTTCATATTCTGTTTTTCAGTAGAATTTGCTGTTTAAGTGTAACTGTTTCGTTCAAGATCACAGTCTACTAGCAAGGACTTTCAGTGCTTTTGGGAAACTGGCCCCTTCATCCGTAGGACTGGATGAAAAGTGGGGAGATTAAATGAGTTACAATATATGACTAAATAAACACTGTTCCATATAGAGTTTGTTGTTGTGTCTGACAGTGCAGTGGAAAATGACAGACTGGCCTGATATGGGCTTTGATTTGTTTTCCTTTTCTTTTTTTTTTTTCAAATTATTGTATATTGGATGAGATTTGTGTTTGTTTGTGCTTGTTTTTGGTTTTTTTGGGGGTGGGGGTTTGCTTTACTTTCTCTCCCTGTAGTGCTTGTCTTTATCTGACATGAGTTTTTCCAACATAAAAATTGAAGAATATGGGTGTCGTTTTCAGGAACGTATTACTCAAATTATCCACTCTGTTTTCATTCTTGTGCAGCTAACAATGCTCCTCTTATATAATTGATACTTAGATGGACATCTGTAATTTGTTTAATTTTTTGTTTCCTACAAGATATATTTTCACCTCTGCCTGGTTATTCATGCAGCAGCTTGAACTAGGGGAAAAATAATCCTGCACTTCTGTATAATCATTATAAAATCAGAACTAACAAATGACCTATAGAGAGTGTTTAGCAGGAAAATGGACCTCCAGCTATTATGATGTGCTTACAAAGCTTTTGCAAAAACTGCATTATCACTGAACTAGTTAATTAATTTTATTTTATAATCCAGACAGCAATTTAATGCAATTTTTTGCCTCCCATTGTTTTGACATTCCTCTTTTTACAAAGATCCAGAGCTTCTAAAAACTCAGGTAGCCAAAGTATGTGAAAATACAGCTAAGGAAGAAAGCTACTCTGAGGTAAAAATCTATTTTGTGGCAATTTTTGCTTTCTGTGGTAGTATTTTTCTCTCTTTTCCGTTCATATAATCAAAATCCAAGTTAATAGAACTAATTGAAAAATCAGGAACTGATCACATCTCGGCTGAATGTCATCATAAAAATATTTTAAAGCACTTTAATTAACCCCTTGAACACCAGGGAAATATACAAATTAATTTGCCTATTTCCCTGAGCTCTTTTTGGAGTTATTTAATTAACATGTTTTTGCAAATTCTCTGTTTTAATAGTAGCCCTACAGTTTGGGTACAAGAGGAACTAGCTCTGAATGCAGGACTAAAACTGGTAGGTTTTTTTGCTTTCTTTAATGATTGAATTTAATCTTCAAATTTGGCACAAAATAATCTACAGATGATAATTAATTTTTTAATGTAACTTTTTGGCACAATTCTTAGTAAAATTTATGAAGAGAACATTCTGAAGGGGTTCCATTGTTTTAGAATTACATCCTCTAAACACAAAGTGACCTCTGCCATAGTCTCATAGATGCTTCTTGTGGTTGGATTGAAATTTGAGTCCATGGGAACTATAGTCATCAGAAAATCAGGATGAAACATGGTGTAAAATAAGGCAGCAATTTGTTTCCCAGATATTGAACACTTTCCAGTTTAGACATTAAAAACAAGCATGAGACAGAGTGTTGGCTGAATACCAAATAAGTGCTTTCNAGCTGATCCAGCCCACCAGGGGGAGGAGTCTGGGGGCTCGGGAGGTCCCTCCACGGGGAAGGCTACTCCCACACTTTCATAAATAAATCACTTTACAAATTTTGCTGGTATCTACTGAATAATTCATGTAACAAATAGGAGATGGTCAACAACAGTGCTCCTTGAATACAAAGAACATCCCTGTTAATTGAATTTTTTAAATGAAAAATTACTAATTTTCACTGACTTTTATATTCAACAATTGTTATGCAATTAGGTTTACAAAATAGCAGTCAGAGGGCTTCACATTGCTGGTAGAAAGACATGTCATTTGAGGACAACTAAAATTTTCTTTTGTACTCTTTCCCTAATGATCTGTACCACTTTTGTCTTGTTCAGGTCCAGTGCTAAGTCCTGAAGAAAGCTTCTCTGCTTGGTGTACTGGAATCATCATCTGACTTGTCTTTGGCCCAGCAATTATTCTACTTTCACTCCACTGGAAACGTTTCGGGTTCATATTACTCTCAATTGATACACAGGCACTTATTCATATAAAACAGTCTACTTATAGCTGAGCATTACATAAAGTCCACTTTCACCCTTGGAATTAAAAAAAAAAACAAACAAACACAAAGATTCCTAATATTAGATTCTACAGTTAGGAACTGCACCTGGTTATTATGGCAGAATTATAGAAGTGATTCCAATGAACTTGAAGAAGAACTCAAGCTCTGGATTTGTTCTTGCCAACTGATTGGCAAGATTGCATTTTTGCTACTCAAAAATTTAAATGACAAAACTTAGACTAAGGAAATCAGTTAAATTCAAAAATATTTCAAATTCATTTAAATTTGAGAAGAGAAAGAAGATAAACTTAGGGCTTGTCAATGTGTCTAGCAACTGCTAAAATGTACTGGGCTATCTTCAGTTAGAACTGTGTCATACATGTGTTGTTCCAGTTTAGCTCTGTGATTTAGGTCAAAGTACAAGCTCTTTCTCACAATCTGTAAAACTGAAGAGATAAATTAATTACCAGAGATCTGATGATATAAAAATTTTGTTGCCTTCTTTTATTTCCTGAATATTCAATAGACTATCTGGATTACTTCCAAAATGTTTCTATAGAAGTTAGCTGTATAGCGGCTTATGGAACAGCTGTAGCACTCTTCTGAAATTGAACTCTAGGCAGCCTGTTTCTATTCAAAGGGTTTTTAATAAAAATTTGATTACACATGGACACAACTGATAAAAAGGATATACCCCCTAAAAAATTCAAATATGACCACATGAAGATTTACACAAAGGCTTATTTTCAGCTATTGTCAACAGTCTGGCTGCTCAGTGAAATGCATCAACAATATATGCAGGTATGTAATGGATACAGATTTGTGGCCTTTTTTTACCATGTGAGTGCAGCTGGATAGTTCCACATTAAACAGATGATACTGGAACATATGGTTGAAGAGGAAGGAGTTACTGAATGTCATGTGATTGAAATAAATATATTTCTTTAAATTAGAATAATTTAAAATATCATTCAATAGTGTTTATTTTCACTATAGCAGGTGCATCCTGGCTTTGTAGAAAGTGGTATCACTGTAAAAATGAAGAGTATGCCATGTTTAGGATAGGAAACAGATGTAAAAACTGAAGTGAATGCTCCATTCTTCCAGTCTGACTTTGAAAAGAACAAATTATTTCTTGGTTTATGGCCAGTAGCACTGATTGAGCTGCAATATTTCTATTATAAAAATCTCCTATCTTGCTGCAAGAGCAGCAAGAGAAAAGAAAGTACCATGTTATCTGGTAAATTTTTTAATGGCAGGGAATCAAATTTTTTCCTGTATTTCTTAGATATGTTAGACAACAGTAACAGATTGTTACCCCTATCTAGAATTTAATTCCTTTTAGTATTTTATTTTTAGTTGTAATAATGGTAAAGAAACATGAGCCAAAGATGAACAGGTATAGTCAATAACACAGGAAAGATTGCTACATGAACTCAGAAATTGCCTGATGGCAATTGTTTAGAAGCTTGTCTTTAGGGTATTCTTAAAAAGTGCCATAAATCCCTTTTAAGTCTATTGTACATATTTTAATATTAGTTTTCATTTTAGCACAGATTCTGTATAATATATGCAAGGAAGCACTTTTTCTGTCTGAAAACTCAATGAGGCTCAAGACATCATCTCTAAATATTTCAATTTTTACTAGTCATATTGAATCTACACTTTTGCAGATTTCAAGATGCTTTTGAAATACTGCAACTCCTTGGTTGGTCTTGGACTTTCTATTAAACATTCCACTCATGAATTGTTCTTTTCAGGGAAATAATCTCATTAACATTCTCAAGACTTGATCAAGGCATTAAACTTGGAAAACGTTCACCTCTGACAGATGCACATTCATTCAGCTTCAATTTTCGTCTGTTGAAGGAGGTTAAAATTTCTATTCTGAAATCTTCTGTGGAATTGACATTATTCCTAAAGACGCTTTTGTGTTTGTGCTTCCACAACTTTTGTTGTGTAAAGTAAGCTAGGTGGCTCTGTTGGCAATGTTTATTTCCTAGACTGAGTCATTCTTTTGACACTTTGGATTCTGTAACTTCTTTCAACTCTCTTCTTGAACTGTATCTGCTTCTGGAATATTTTTACAGTTCTAGTGAGTACACTAGTCAATACAGATTTCCATTATTGACTCAACCATGTTCCACAACATGAATGGGCCCCTTAGCTTATGTAGGTTAGCTTAAGTTGTATTAGATGAATGGCCTTAAACTGAAGGAGGGCATTTTTTGTTTAGATGTTAAGAAGAAATTCTTTACTATGAGGGTGCTGCAGCACTGGGACAAATTGACCAGAGAAGCTGTGGATTCCTCATTTCTGGTGATGTTCAAGACCAGGCTGTATGGGGCTCTGAGTTACCTGGGCTAGTGCAAGGTATCCCTGACCATAGCAAGGGTTTGGAACTAGATGATTTTTAAGGTCACTTCCAACCCTAACCATTACATGATTCTATGATTCTGTAACTCCTTCACTGAATGATGTGGATTGTTCTCTTTGTTACATACAAACCTTTCCACAATCTGCTAATTTCTTTATGACTTTTCTTCCTGATCATAAGTTGCAGTAGCACACCTTTGTCACACACTTTCTCTATGAAAGCTCCTAATTTTCAAGACACCTTTAGGCTCTATCAATCATCTAGTTTTCATCTAAATTTTTGGGTAACACGCTGCTTTTAATCTTGCACTCAGAAGCATGATAAAATACAATAACTAGTAGCTAAAACTGGAAAAATTCTGTAGTAAATAAGAGATTATTTTGATGGTCATAACTAACTACTAGAAACAGCTATTTAGGGATGTTTAGGAGCCTTTTACCCACTCCCAAACTGAAAGGCTTATTAAACACTTGCAATCTTTTGGAGCTATTAGTGTTTTTAAATATACAAATGAAGTAACAGCTTTCTAAAACTTAATGAAATCAGAGGGCTTTAATGGGTTTTTAATTTAAGCTACTTTTTTCACTTCATTTCACAATATGCTGCTTATTTTTAGTCCAACGGTGAAGTTGGGAAGATATTGATCTCACAAACTCTACAGAATGTTTTTTATCTTGTAATTAGTAGTAGCAAAAATTGATATTTGAACTTTTCCTCAGAAATTTGCATTAAGGTACCAATCCCTGTCCTTCAGTGCTTTATTTCATGGTTCTGTTATAATATTCATCCTTCTCTTTAGCCAACAAAACTTCAGTGGAGTACTGCTTTCAGTCAGCAGGGCAATGGAGAAAACTGAAGGGAATGGTAGTAATGCTGACCCTCCAGTAGGAAGCTGTCTGCTGCTTTGTCTCACCTCAGAAGAATTGTGCCTTTTCCCTCTGGCAACAGAGGTTGCACTATAGCAACAACTTAAAAACTGATACAATTTTTTTGAGCTATAGCCTATGTAATTGCAAAGTATCTCTTCATAACTCCTCAGTGATCTTTCTTTCTAAAGGAGTATAAAAAATAATCACTTTGGAACAAACTGAACAAATAGGTAAGACATAAAATCTGCAAAAGTTACATTTTAGTTAACCAGAGTATTCCTTAGCTTTGCATATTAGCTTTTTAATGTCATTTAGTTTTTATGATCTTCAAAATAAGATCTTAGTGAATAATGGGTAACAACATTCAAGTCACCATAAAAGAAAACTACAAAATGACTTCATAAAAATGCCGACAAATGCAAGCTAAGAGCATTTTCAATTTATCTGCCAAGTTTCTAAGCACTCATCCAAAACAGCTTTGTGATTTTACTTCCAAAGCCATTATCTGAACCTAAATAAGTAGCTGTCAATAGCTATCAGCTATTATGCTGACCTTTTTCTGTCTGAGGCTATATCAAAACAGTTCTGTTGAAAGCTATACCTGGCTTCCAATATAGAAGATCCCATTAGCTGTTAATTCTTTACTCAGCTCTGAGGTCAGTGTTCTTGTTACTGCCTTTATGGCAGTTCTGCAACACTTTAATAGTGATATGCTCTATTGCTGTGGAGTTCTATTTATGCTTAGAAGAAAATTTTGAATGAAAGCAGGCATGAGAGTAAAGGCAAACATACTTTTTTCCTAAAAGGATTCCTTATTTTACCTTGAAAAAAACTGTCTTAGATATGTTTTACAGGCCCGTAAGTCCAAATGTTTTATAAGTAGATATATAAAGAGTCACATTAAGTTATGTCACTCATACCCCAATGTTGTGTTTTATTATGTAATGTAAAAAGGTTCACAAAACTTGCTCAATTTTCACAAACTGGGAAATAAGATTGGTGCTGTTTGAACAGGCTGAATTCCTCAGGAGGAAAAAATGTTCATTTCAAAGCAGTAAGAACTGCTGTGATTACAAAATAAGCACCAATTAATTACAATGAAATTTAATTAAGCTTCACTCAGGTTTGCATTCTCTCTTGTGTCTTTAAGGATTGATCTTTAGGAAAGACTTAAAATCACATTTCTGAGGTAAATCGCTTCTTATTTAATTATATATGATGAAGTTAAAAAAAAAAACCCAAACCCACAAACAAAACAACTACATTATTTAATCTAAAAGTCTGAAACTGTTTGATTTTCGATTACAATGTGACTGCTAATCCAGAAGTTACAGTTCCCCATACACGTATGTTTTCTAATTCATCTATGGTCAGGCTATGGTCAGATGAACAAGGAAAAGATGGGTCTCACAAGAGTGACATTTTCATACTGGGGAGATTGTGACACCTCAGAATCAAGTTTTGTGTTCTCTTTATTTCCGTGTCTTCAGTTCTCACTTTCTCATGCACTGAAATCTGTGTTCATTATGCTACATTTAATCACAAGGCAGATCTTGAAGCCTTTGGTCAATTTGAACTACTATCCTCCACAGATGCAGCGGCACCCAGATTTTCAATCATCCTCAGTCTTTCCGTAAAACTTCTCAGCTCTCTATTGTCCATAATTCAGGATAATCAAGAGTAAAAGTATTCTCCATGATTTTTTGCACTGTCTTCTGACCTTTGTGCCTTACCAAAATTATTCACTAAAAGGTGATGTGCTCAAGATTACACACACGATGTCCAAGCAAATATCTCTGAGGAAGATAAGATTGTAGAACCACTCTTTTTGCAGTTTGGGAACTGGCATGAAGGACATAACTGATGCTAAATACTCTTAATTTATAATAATATAGGTATGTTGTAATAGCACCTGTCCACTTTTTTCTCATAATTCTTGAAGGGTTTGTGAAATAGATTGCCTACTTCAAAAAACAACTCACTGTTCAGTGGCAATAAAAAAGCATATTGGAAGCATAAGGGAAGTGTAACACTATTACAGCACAAGTGACCTGTTGGCACTGTTCAGTTTTTCAGATTTATCTGTAAATTCCAAATCATGTTAGTTTTGCTTTTTCAGGAGAAACCCTGTAGGCAAAATATTTTTGCCTTGCTTTGCTTCTTTCCTTCTCCTTCCCCTTTCCCTGACTATGATGAGAAAATAGTCTGTAAGAAAGTTGCACACAGATATTCAAGTCTTTATTTTTAGCTTCGTAGAACAAGTTTCCATGTAGTCTGTGATATCTATGATCCCTACATATGTACATGTATGTGTAGGCATAAATTTTAAATAAAGTTATAAATAGAATGAATAAATTGATTTCCTAAAGTTAGAAAAACTGCATGATCATGGATAGTTACAATATTTTAGTGAAGGTGAAAAACATTGAAAGATAATGTAAATAGTTCGTCCTTATTTTATTTTCATCCATATGCTTGGGATTTATGCAGGTTCCTGCTATTGTTTGGGAGAGCTGTAGTAAACTATTGCTTCAACTTTTTGGTAACAATTGACATTTTAACATTTATTTTGATTGTCAGAGAAGAGTTTTGTCTTCATACAGTTAAAGACACAGGAAATTAAGATTGTAACTTAAACTCAGGAAAAGCTAAGATTTTAGGGACATTATAAGTTTTAATGCATTACTTAAAATTTATCACTTATGTCAAGCACCTTGCCAATATCAGCATATCATCTTGTTCATGAATTTGTCTGAAGTCATGAAAGATTCAGGTTTTCCATAGGCAAAAGCTCTGTTGTATCAGTAGCTATAATATTTCTTCTTTGGGCATTTTTCCTCTCCTGAATATTTTCCATGAGGGCTTTTAATACCAGTGTAAATACGATGTAAATAATTCTGTGAAGTATTTAATATATTTTTATAAATAATTCTCTGAAGTATTTAATATATTTTTATAAAATGCTAATGCATTTGAATTGTCAAGAGATAACTGTCTTGGACATTCATAAAAAAGTAAAGAATGTAAGACAAAACTATTTTTGAAATGCCATACTTTATTTTATCTCAGGTCAGTCAGAGTAATCCAAGCAGTAATTTTTACCAGCTTGAAAGTTATGCTTAGTACATAAGCCCAATGCTGCCTACAATTTTTCTTTAAATCTTTGCCTAGTATCAACAGCTAGTTGTGTTAGGTATCTGGTAAAAAAACTAATGTGAATTCTGACCTTACCATAGAGAAAAGGGTGCAACACTCTTAGAAGGCTGGAGGATTTTATACCGAAGTATTGGAAAAATATTTTGGTGTTCTGCAGTAAGCTAGTTGAAAATGTCTTTTGTATTGCTTTACTTGTGTAGTGGTTTGACCTTGGCTGGGCAGCAGGTGCCCACCAAGCCCCTCTATCACTCCCCTTCCCAGTGAAGGAAAAGTCAGTCTCTACTTCCTATCAGTGAGTGATGTGCAGGCACTTCCTGGGAAGCAGGGCTTCAGCACACACAGCAGTTGTTCTGGAACGAAAACCTTGTAGAACAAGAAATGTCCACCCATCCCTCCTCCCTCCCTTACCTTTTATATCTGAGCTGGTGTGATATGGTGTGGAATGTCCCTGTGGTTAATTTGGGCCAGCTGGCCTGGTTGCGTCCCCTGCCAGGATCTTGTGGCCTCCCAGCCCCTTGATGTGGGGGAATGTCAGAGGGACAGCACTGCTCAGCAGCAGCCAAAGCACTGGCGTGTTATCCTGCCACTGCACCCTGCCAGCTGCCCCTGCAAAGCACAGCACTGAGAGGGCTGCTGAGGGGAAATAAACTCTATCTCAGCCAGACCCAATAAAACTTGTACAAAAGATATTTCATTTTGCAAAGGCAGAAATTATACATTAAATGTGTTCCTTGTAATTTCCTCTTTGTAAGCAGTTTCTGTAATGATCACAGGGACCATTAGTACAATAATTAATGTCATGAATGGAAAAGGAAGTGGTCGAAGAAGCAATCTAGCCTCAGTCTGTGGTCTACACTATAAAAAAAGTTTGCAAATTCCTATGCTAGCCAGTTAATTGCAATATATTTGTGAAATATGACCCCTGAAACTTGCAACATACGCTAGGGAACTGTAAAAATAAATACTTATTGTGATCATTAATAACAAAGAAGTGAATTAATAAAGTGGTTCAAGAATTTTATCAACCCTCTCTCTCATCTGAGAGCAACTTCAGTATGATGATACTAATAGAAGACACTACTTCCAGTGGGACATCTACTTTCTTAGCAAATTTTCTTAAGTGTCTTTCTCATGCTCAAGGCATATGTTGGTATGAAGACCATCCTATCTGATGTTAATACTGTTTACAGAACAGTATTAACACACTTTCTGACAGTAGGCAATATATATATTATAAATACAGATATGTCATTGGTCATTATGGTAATAGGGGTCATGTCAATGCCTAGCTGGATAGGGACTGAAAGAAAACTACTAAGTATCCCATAGGTTTTAACTGTGCCATCAAGTTCCAGTTCAAAAAACACTTCAGAGAGTGTTACATACTTCAGGAAGAGTGTAACAGTAGCCACAGTAGTAGATACTATACCGTGGAAAAATACTGATACTTATATACACATTCATGGGTAGTGAAACAGTCATTGCAAAATTTTGCCAACATAATCCCCACCAGTGCAATCCATCAAAAGACTGAAGACAAAGTCTGTGTATATGTATACAAGTCAGATAAAAGCCTAAGAGATGATGAAACCTAGCCAGACAGTCCAAAAATTCTTCTGCCGTTTACAGTTATTCTTTCCAATGTATTCCAGTGTTTTATTCTTTGTAATGCTATATAAAGGACTGGATGACAGCATGTTCATAATTTCCCATGTGTTCTACTAAAAACTCTGCATGATCACATCAGAAAAAAAGACAATGTGGTTAAATATTATGTTTGAATTGTTCACAGTGCACCCTCATATGCTTTTTGCTATAAAAGAAAAACATTGTGCTTAAAACTCCATAAATTAATATATATATTTATGAATTCAAACGGAATGATTTCACAGACTATTGGCGAAATAGAGTCAGCATTTGTCTTTTCCACATGGTAGTGGAGGTGCTTATGCTGGATTTGCACACATTCCTTTCTCTTTGAACACTTGTGTTTGATTTATATTCTTGTGTCCAACAGAATGTTTTGAAGGGACAATAGTCCAATAGTCCTCATGTAGATACTTCAGCCAGTGATGTTGGAAGGTGGGCCAGCTATGAAATTGAATAAGCAGCTTTTGTTTAAGGAGTGGGCATAATTTCTGCAGCTTAAGTCAGAACAATATACTTTGCTTTACAAGGTCCAAGAGAAATCTTACTCTGTAATCACATGACTGATTCTAAAATTTTACTCATTTATTCATTGCCATTCCTGCTACGCATATGCATCTCTGTAGAAGCACATACTGAGATAGGACAGGAGTCCTTTCACGTAAGGCATAAGGTAGCTCACATTATTATTTATGTATTCAAATGATGGCCTAAGATTTTTGGTATCTTTCATGTTTCACTGTAAGGTTCTTAGTGGAAAGATTTTGACTCATGTTATACTTTCAATTTCCTGCTATCAGAACTTATGTTACTTCAGAGCTTTGAACCTGTGCTGTGAGATTACAGGTTCTCTTGCAAGAAGAGGTAGGCACAGGCATACTAGAACATTTTGGTACTCAAAGATGAGAAATGTGCAGCTGACACAGAGAATTGAAGTATTTGTATTATGTCACAGCTTTTCAATCTACGTTTCTTGCTTTCAATGTGGTATATTAAGATTTTTCATTTATACGCATTTTACATATCTACATAAGATGGAAAAGATGTTCTTAAGTGGTTGTCATGGTTTAACCCCAGCTGGAAGCCAAGGCCCATGCAGCTGCTCTCTCCCATACCAGCAATATTGGGGAGAGAATTGCAAGGATGAAAGCCAGAAAACTCATGGGTTGAGATAAAGACAGTTTTGTAGGGAAAGCAAAAGCCACATACTCAAGAAAAACAAAACAAAGAATTAATTCAGTATTTCTGGTGAACAGGCTGGTGTTCAGGCATCTCCAGGAGAGCAGGGCCCAGTCACATATAATGGTTACTTGGGAAGAAAAATGGTATCACTCCAAATGTCCCTCCCTTCCTCCTTCCCACCTGCTTTATAACCTGACCCTGATGTCATCTGGTCTGGAATGGAGATCTTTGGTGAATGTGGGAGTCACCTGTTCTGGCTGTGTCCCATCCCAACCTCCCACGTACCCCCAGTTTCCTTGACATTGGGCTAGTGTGAAAAGCAGAAAAAGCCTTGGTGCTGTGCAAGCCCTGCACAGCAATAAAAAAATGTATCTCTATTATCAACCCTATGTTCAGCACAAATCCAAAATACAGCCTCATGCCAGCCACTGTGAAGAAAATTAACTCTGCCCCAGATGAAACCAGCACAACGGTCCTTTAGATTTCATCAGTACACAAAAGACACAAAACAGGTTTGAATGAAAGTTTTTGATCAGTCATCCTGAGAAAAAACTTTCTGCTTCACAATTGATGATATCAACTGTTGATATATGAAGATACTAACAAGTAAGTAAAAAGCATTTCTTTTTTTTTTCTGACTTGGTTTAATCTGATGCAGGATGAATGAAATATCTAGATAGATTTTGATTTGGGATGTTGAACATTCTAGCTTTTCAAAATTTAAAAATAAATAATAATAACAGTTTTGCAGATAGTAGTTAGACATAAAATTACAGTGCTATAGAAATGAACATCAGAGCTCTCATTGACTGCATTTTGGCTGAATTTCATGTAATGCACTTAAAATTATTTAGGACAGCATAAATGTTAAAAAATAACCCCTAGTCTTTTGCAAATGCAATAGATCTCAGATAATTCAAACTCAAGTACTTTGGCTACTTTATTGCAGCACATCTGTTAGTGAAACAGAAAGTCTGCACCACATACTATATTAAAGTAGTAACAGTGTTTGGATGTTTTACTTATGGTTTAACTACTGTCTTTCCTTTAGCTTCTTTCATGGTTATTAAGCTGTTCTATATATTTTGCATTCTCTTCTCCTTCTCAGCTAAATTATACAAGGAACCAATCTTTGGAAGGCCACAAATAATCAATAAACATTATCAAGAGACTCATGATTGTCCTTCATCTCTAAATCAGGAAATTGATAGAAGAACATAGAGCACAGGCGAAGCTGTCATCTTAATCACTGGTATACCCCATCTTAGCTGGGTTTACTACCTACACAGTACAGTGCTTGCTTTTCAAAATTGAGTCTAGTGCCTAAAGTGGAATTCTTTTACCACATAGTGAAGTGTCTCATTTGAAATCTAGAAAGGGGGAGATTGTTTTCTCTTATCTAAAATACAATGATTAAGTTAAGCATTAAGATTTAGGGGGAAGCTGCCTGCCTTTATATTGAAGGAGATGATAATGTTTCATTAGTGGTTGAAACAGTTCCTCTTGCACTTTTGTATTACACAATCTTTCATCAGAAAAAAGGTAAATATAAAGTCAGTCTTATTTTACTGTTAATCAAATACATGTCCATTTTCCTTTGTTGCACAACAAACCAAGATGAACATGACCTGATTTCCCAATATTCAGGGCAGAAAATCAAGGCAATTCTAATATCAGCAGCAAATTTTTAGGCTCATATTGATTACAGTTAGGTCAACATATAGTCTGATAGGCCTTTGTAAAGAGAGGCAAATTTGCCACTAGTCAAGGAAGCAAAAATTCAGACTATGTACATTATCATCATTGAACAAAACTTGGTGATTTGGCCACTGCTTGTGTCTATAAAGTTTTTGCAAGAAGTTATACTTTCAGTAAGAAGAAAGGGCATATGTGAAGAGGAATTTCACCAGAAAATTAAAACAAAAACAATATAAAACCAATTAAATATATGAAAGCCAGAAGGAATGAACAATTTTTCTTGCAGGTGTGTTTTGCTTTCTCTCTCTTTTTCTTTTCTTTCTGTCTTTTTCTTTCTTTCTTTCTTTCTTTCTTTCTTTCTTTCTTTCTTTCTTTCTTTCTTTCTTTCTTTCTTTCTTTCTTTTTCTTTCTTTCTTTCTTTCTTTCTTTCTTTCTTTCTTTCTTTCTTTCTTTCTTTCTTTTCTTTCTTTCTTTCTTTCCTTGATAACTGAAATATTTCTTATACTTGTGGCAATTTTAAGAATGTGCTTTCTCCTATGTAGATATCCTGATACACAATGCATATGCTTAGGTTACAGCCCTTTCCTGAGTTGCAGCCTCCCTTCTCTGTTTAATTACCTGCTTTCATAACCACCTTATCAATTTTGTGGACTAACTCCTCCTCCTCACCCCATCAAAGTTTGCTGTACTAGTCAACAAGCTCAACAATTTTTATTGCTGCATAAGCATAAGTGTTCAGGTGAGACTTCCTTACTGGGAAAGTAGACTATAAACGTAAAAAGAAATTTACCTTTGTTAGTACTTAGGTTATTTTTTTGCTTATTATATATTTTCACAACTATGAAAAATACTACTCTGAGTACAAGTGATCTATTTTTTAGTTTGAGCATGAGTAAAACATTCATTTGGTGACCTTCACAGTATTACAGATTTTCTAAAGTCCGTTTTTCAATTTCAACAGTGTAGCAGATAATGTATTGCTTTGGCATTTACTCCCATGAGCATACACATGTGAGAATGTGTATGCTTGTATAATTTGCTTGGTGACAGTTTTCTCTGAAGAGAAATATAAAATAAACAATTTGCCTACTCAACAATTCTCGCTACTTAAAAAGAAAAAAGTAGGTCTCGACAATGCCTTAGATGCATGTATTTTTATTTTGGCTTTCCTTTTCATGAAATAGCTTAACTCTGTATGTATGTGAATATTTCTCTTTGCACTTAGTTTTATGAGATTATTTTCAGGGCTTTTCTAAGATTTCTGTTTATGACTGTGGCTTTTTTCTTTAAAGATTTTTTAAAAAAAAGAACCAAAGAAACAAACCCAAACAAAACAAAAAAGCCCACTGAAAAACTGCTGCCTTCTTTTACAGTTAGTGCAAACTGCAAACATAAATCAGTGTGCACTCATTCATGGTGCACACATGCATAAAACAATATGCACTGGGGAAGTGGTGAATATACATGAAAGCCTTTGCTCATGTTTTTAAACTATTTCTAGTCAATATTATTTACATTAGAAAAAAAGAAAAACCAAAAAACAACCAAAGTTTGGTAGAAACAGTAAACATAAGTTAATGATAAGCATATATAGGGAGTCCATATAGGTATTGTCAAGCCAGGTTACTACATCCATTTATGTATGTACAAGGAATCCATACAGTAACAACTATCAAATACTGCCCTAGCAGAGCTGGAAGCAGTGGAGGCTACAACTACTGGATATTGGTATGTGAAGTACCACAGAACTTTCTGATTTGGAAGGGATCCACAAGGGTCATGGAGTCCAACTCTGAAGTGAATGGCCCATCTGGGGATCAAATCCACAACCTTGGCCTTATTGGCACCATGCTCTGCCCAACTGAGCTAATCTCAGTGGCACAGGTAGTAGGGTTCTTCCCTTCTTGTGTATTTGTTGACCAGATTGACTGGTTTATACCTCCATAATTTCAGACTGCCGGACAGTTGACCTGAAGTGCTGAAGGAAAAAAAAAAAGATAGATGAAGTCTTGGATTTACTGCACCTTTCTTAATGTTTATATTAGGAGTATGTCCTGGCTGTGTCCCATCCCAACCTCCCATGTACCCCCGGTCTCCTTGACATTGTTCCAGTATGAAAAGCAGAAAAGGCCTCAGTGCTGTGCAAGCCCTGCTCAACAATAACAAAAATATCTCTGTATTATCAACCCTGTGTTCAGCATATCAATATATAAAAGTTGCATGTTGCAGATAGATCTCCTTCACACATTTTGTCTTGAAATGAAGCAACAGCTCGTGTTTTTTCATGCAAACTGACACGTAAAGCAGCATGATCAAATGGTTGACTCACAGACCAGCTCTACTTGTATGATGTATTTCACCCCATCTCTTCAGGCCAAGAGACAGACTGCACCTCCAAAGCAAGGAAACTACATTCAGCAGCTGGATGAACCTTGGAAAACAGGGAATTCAGAGTGACTTAAGAATATATGCAACAGGTGCCTATTGCAAAGCACTCTCTGGATGGTTTTCTCTTCCTCCACTGAATTTGTTGACAACGGATGTAGCATCAAAATGAAATAGGAAATTGCCTTTCTGCTCTCCTCATCCTATTTAAAATTTTTCTGAATGTTGACTTGCAAAATTCTGTAGGTACAAAGTATTATGCTCCTCAGTTTGATGCTAGGCAATACACAGCAACTATAGTGATCTTCATCAGGATTTTCCTTTAAGAATGCTTGGGCTATTAATTGAAGTGATAATTTCAGAAAACCCATGCACTCCGCATATATTCTGTGATGCCTTAACACCTGTAACAGAAAACTGTTTGTCATATGTGATCCTTATGAGTACCAACAATAAATGTCAGCTTCATAGACCTTTAGCTTTCTCCTTTTTGAAAAATCCATACACAGAACCTGTCAGTATGTAGTAGCCCACTTCCATAAATGACAGAGGGGACTTTTTAGTACATTTAGCTGAAAGATTTATTTCAAACTGGCAATTTTTCCTTTCTCTTTTTTCTAAGAACAGAAACTTCCCACTATATTTCCACTTTGGTAGAACTTCAAAAGTTGTTGCATAATGCAGTTTCCTACAGTGGAAGAAGGATATAAAATGTCCTGACACGTTAACTTGATGCTACATCTGCTTATGTTATTTGTGGCAAAGAAATGCTAAGTTCTGCTTTTGATGCTCTCCCTCTCTCATTTTTGTCTTGCACTTCTTTACTAATTAACTGAAATCTATTGGAAAAAATTAATCTCCAGAGAAAAAGCAGCATGTGTTTTCCTTATAAATAAGCCAGTTAACTCTCAGACCTTCATGGTGGAGTGTATGATCAAAAAACTTTAGTGTTAAAACACTTCATGCTCCTTATCTCCTATAAATCCCCTCATCTTTTGTATCCTGGGATGCTTGCTAGCATTCTGTAATCTTGCAGAAGTCAACATTTATTCTTTGTAATGGTAGCCAACCTCTTGACATTACCTTTGGATAGGCATGTTTTCTAACCAGTAACTGTGTGCTGAAAAGCTCTATATATATCTAAAGACAGGTGTGGTGTGGATGTTAACAACCAAAATGTACTTTGAACAACAAATGCAGTAAAGAAACTGTGCAATTCATTTCAGTATTTTAATGTGTTTTCGTTTTTTGGTTTTTTGAGGGGTTTTTATTTTGCCTCTGGCGTAGTCCATATAATGATAAAACAACTT
Organism: Drymodes brunneopygia; assembly: GCA_013400955.1. NCBI lineage: Eukaryota > Metazoa > Chordata > Aves > Passeriformes > Petroicidae > Drymodes > Drymodes brunneopygia. The sequence goes on along the minus strand of VZTZ01050169.1, from coordinate 85,192 downwards.
GAGGCCTAAATAGAGAAAAAAGCCAAGACCAAACAAAGTCTCCTTTACATGAGGCAACAATATCTCTTGTGAACTTACAGTTAAGAAACTATTTTACATTTTCAGCAATGTGTCCTCTCTGGCCCAATGACATGTATTACTTCCTACATAACTGTATAAAGCTAATTTTCTTAGAGAAATGAAATTTTCTCCCCTGGCAACTTTTCATGTAGACCTAGAGTCACTTATTTTTTGCATCTGTATTAATCAGCAGAGAGATTTTTCTGCTATGATGGAAGTCCCTTGTTAAATTTCCATCCATGTTATCAGAATTGCATTAATATCCCATTGATAATCATTTCACTCTGTACCTCTTGAACTGCTATCAGATGAGTCTATATAAATTAGTAGCTTGTAATTGTAAATTAGTGTATTCTACCACATTCCTTCTTTAAAGAGTGGCAGTTCTTTCTTTCCCCTACCTCCTTTGCTATGTATAGTAATAGCATGTATTGTAGGTGTCACCTTGGAATTAACAATTCTAATATTTACTCTAATGAGGTTTCTTTAAATTTAACTGACTTTAACTCCATTTAATGTCATATATGACCCCAACATAACTTAAATTGTAGAATGTCATTGCAGTGGTCCATTATTCTTCAGATTTATATGGTGATTAATTTGGGGACAGTGTTAACACATCCTTTTGTAAGAAATGCAAAATCAGAAGTTGGCCCGTGGTTTTTTTAGGTTACTAGGCATTCCTGCACCTTTTCCTATTTATACAGTAATATCACACTAACAAGAAGAGGTTCAGCTACTTAAGTAATTGTTTGGTAACCCTTGCCAGACCGCAAATACTTCACATCTCCTTTTTAATTTTTTGAATTAATATACCACCGTTATGAATGTTCAACATAATTATTACAGCCTGCTTGCAAAATATATGTTTTATTGACATACCACCTTTCAAGTGTCAAAGTTAGGCTAAAGACAAATTTGAAATACCATAATTCCAGAACATTTCTGGAAAGGAAAATCCTTAGACCTCCCACACTGAGTTTTTGTATTCTGAGACCTAATCTACAGTGGGAGTAAAAGTGATAAAACCCACAATAATTTAAGGAGCAGGATATTTCAGATTAAATTGCAATATGATTTTACTTTTCTCTTTTTTGTTCTCCCTGGCTTTTCAAAGAGAAGGCTACAGTATGGCTCTTAAAAATTTGTTTTGAAGAGAATTAATTAGCTTTTGAGCACTTCATGTCTGATGCTTTCATTAATCTCATTCCTGAATTTACAGATTAATTCTTTTTCTCATATCATTACTTCTTTCTCCATATTCCTTTACAGAATAATACTTAGATGCAAACAGAAGATAAAACAGCAAATTATTTTTCTCAGCTAACATTATGAATATTCTATAATGAATGTATCTTTCAAAAGAAAAACTTGTGGTACTTTTTTATTTCCAAGTGCATTTAGTATATTATATACCTCACTCTAATGAGAGTATTGTTCTCTCTCACTAAAAATATGTATGTAGAAGAATATGGATCTGAAGTTTGTTGAATAATTCACTTAAATATTTTCCAAAATCATGTTCTGTCACTGCTTACAAAAACCCAGTTCATAGCTCACTTTGAATATGTAGATATTGTGGTCTTTTATCAAACTGGGAATGTCCAAAAGTGATTAAAATGTCATGTAAGATAAATAGAGAAGAGACTTAATATAGGTGATCCATAAACTTCTCATACCTTTTCTAGGGATGATTAATCTGCACTAACTCATACCATATCATATTACACACATGTTAAAATAGCTGCTTAGGATATAAAGAATTAAGTAGCAATGTCAAGTTTTTCTCATTAAATGATTGGCTTGTTAAAATTTATCATACTACACACTATTAGTGGTATATCAAGAATTAGTCTCTAAAAAAATGCAAATCAACAGAAATATACTAAAATCCTTTTCTGTGAGCAAACTACTTGGCCCAATGTACCTTTCTGTCAATGTATTTTACATATGGATAGTAGATTTTTTCATTGCTTTTAGAAGTTAGGTAATTACTGCTTATGTCTGAAGTTTCTGTAGAAAAATATATTATCAAATGCATTTATTGAGCTAGGATGGATTATCATTCAGTGTAAAATCTGTGAGTATATTTGCTGATGATATAGTCAGTGCCATTGTTTAGCTGTGGAGTGTCCCCAGTCAAATTACTGGAGTTATGTGCCAACACAATAACATAAATAAATAAAATCCCCACAGCTATGTTCATCTACAGTCGTTTTTTATGTGTGATAGAATTTGGACTGACAGACATCCACTTCCTCTTTTTCTCCTTTTCCTAGCTCCGATGTTAATGGTATAAAAATTGGAAGCACTTTTTCTATATATACCTGCAGTGTTAAAAATTTCCACCCAGTGCATTTGCACTAATGAAATCTAGTTATCTAGCTTATTTGATAATAAACTTTGTGTGTGTGTGTCTGTGTCCCACAAGTAGGAAATGTAAACAAATCAGTTGCACTTGTAGAATGTGACAAGGTATTAAAAAGGAAGCATTCTTTCAAAATTATTAGGCAAAGTAAATACTGTAATTTGAAAAAATCAACTATTTAACCCAAGATAATTTTTGTATATAAAGATCTGGGCTAAATGCAAAGGAACAATGAAGCCTGAGGCTATATGTTTTTCTAACCACCCCCTGTTTTTCTTCAAACATATTCAAGTCACAAAGTATGGTTAATTAACGGATGTATTTTCTTTGCTGGAAGTACTACTGAGTATTCTATTAATATTATTTTTCTCATATCCAAAACTTGAAGGAAAAATAGTAATTACATACAGTATAGTAACCTAAATGCATTGCAATTGTCTACTTTATTATCTCCTTGGTCCATCTTGCATTCGATCAGTGGACAACAAGTCTGACAGCACACAACATTGCCTGCTAAGCATTAAGTTGGTTATGTGTTCCTTGTTCCTCACAGTCTATTTATATAACATTGATGACCTTCCTCTTATATATACCAAATCAAATATTTTATTTTCACAGAGCAAGATGGAAAATGGTACCAAATTGTAACCCTCTGATCAGCAAGCAAAAGTGTTCCTTTCTTATCAGGTGTCAGTGTGCCTATCTGCAAGGGTTGACTGGTGTCTCTACAGTGCTGTCTGGGTCTATGAACATTACCAAGGGAAGGAAGTAGGATACAGAAGAAGGACAGACTCTATGGTAGAATAGAGTAGAACCTGAGAAACTTATTAATAATGGAGTGAATCTCAAACAAGATACTTCAGGAAAGTTGGTGTAAAGTGTGAAAGGGCAAAACTCTGTTTTACATCTGATGTTAAAGAGGCATGATGAAACTATTTCCCCTGAACTTTCCAACTGACTTTTTTACAAACTTGGCTCCAAAACTTAGTTTAGCAGAGCACATAAATGCATGTTTATGTTTTAAACTTGTGATATTTAGACACTGAACTGAAGTGACAGTTTGGACCAATATGAGAGAGAGAGCAAGAGTGTGCATTATGATAATGGAAAGAATTTCCTAAATAAAAGCAAAATGTAAGATGGTTCATTAGCCAAAAACCTGTTGTTGAGTCTGGCTGGCTATGCCACTTGCATTCACATGTCTGGTGTGAATGGCGAATTATGAGGAAAAAAATCCAAGGAATGTGCTACATACTCATTTTCTACAATTTTAATGTACTGAGCTCCTGTTGTTAAATCAATTCAAATCAGAAAAGAAAAAAACAAACAAATGAGAAAAATAAATGAATTATTGTTCAGGTAGGGAAAATAATGGACTAATATTGGTGGTCCTTATGAAAACAGCCTACTCTTTTTCATTTCAGTAGCTATCATGCATAATTAACAGTCTTGCAAAAAGACCATAGGTTGATCAGGCAGTAAAATTCAATAATTATTGCTCCAAGATTAATTCTGGGGTTACAGGTTGGTGTTTAAGATTATTGGTAGAACATGAGCTATGAATGTCTTCCTGTGTACTATAAATCCTCAGCATGTCTTTTCCCTGCCCCCTCCCACCCCTCTTGACATCTCACAAGAAAGCTGCCTGATTTAGCGTAGCATAAAATAAACTTTAGAGATGTGAACTTGGTTGGAAAGAGTATTTCAATTATATTGTACTTGCTGACATTTACAATTAAAAGCAATGAGTATCTTCTCTGAATAACCAGTCTGATGGATTGGGATTTCAGGAAAGTATTAACACAGTTGAAAATGAATAGGTAAAATATAAATCTCAGCGTGTAAAATGATAACTTTTACTTCCAGAGCTCAGATTGTTATGATAGATATACACATAAAGTCCTGTATTAACAAGGAAGGATTTGTTTTGAAAAGCATCTTTTATGCACACAGCTGTGGATTTCATTATGTGTTGTTTATTTTGGTTTATTGTAAATCCTCAGAAAATGACAGTGCTTCAGGATAAGGTGAACAATTGTACTTAATTGCCTAGAGACTGTTGTGTTGGAGTAGTTCAGTTTCTCTAGGAGCCTAGATGGTTAGGGAATACAGAGTTGAGTTGAGAAAAAAAGTGTTTGGCATCTCTGGGATGCCTGAAAGAACTCTTCCTTGGCTTCCCACAGAGAGGACAAAGTAAAGACTCAGTAATGATTTACCTTTCATGTAAATAAAACAGCATCCCTTTTACTTTTCCAAGTGTGCAACAAATCCTCTGTGTGGGGAAGACTAGTGCCATACTTGACTCAGGATTTCATTCGACCACAATCAATATCGGATGTGTAAGGAGGAGTTTTAGAAGCTAAATACCTCTTAGTTCCCTTCACATTTGTGTATAACTTCCTATAAAAACAATTAAAATCTTTGCTGCTTTGAAAATATAGCTTACATTTCTGTACTCAACATAGTGTTTTATCATCTCACATTATAAATCTTTTAACAGGCAGAATCCTGCAAGAAGATGGCACTCTGGGAGGCTTCTGATGGAAAAATAAATGCCTGCTTGCAAGTGCAAGTGAAGAATGTTGCTTCTGAAAAGAAGGAGGAGTGATCATAGAGCTTTTTTTGAATAGGGAAACCTTAAACCTGTGAGAACAGAAGGCAAAACTTGAAAATAAGATACCATGGATAAGGAAGATACTTTCAGTGGATTATTTTATTCACAGTTCATATAATTTTTGTGTTTTAATCGATAGAGATTGGAAGCATTTTGATGTTGTTTAGATGTCAATCTTTAAATAAGTAGGACAGCTTCACTAAAAGGCCCTTCCTCCTCTGTGGTCCCCTGACACAATCCTCCCGCGTACTGCATGCCAATAATAAAAGCGCAATTTTTAATTTAGCTAGTAAGTGAAAGCTGCATCTGTTACAAAATGGCCAGTTGCAAAACTAAATTTCCCAAAAGACAAAAACCCTACAGTTAAAAGCCCTACCTTCCAGCTGTCTCTCAAAGACAGAATACCACAACATGAAATAAGATCCCAAGGTAGGACAGTTGCCTGTGCCTCCCAAAAATAAAAAAAAATTACCTTTCAAATTATTTATCAAATCTGAGTTTCACACTTTGGTTGTAGTTGTTATTGACACTTAGCTAGTTAATGCAACATTGTATGTAACTTGAAATACTTCAAATAAATCAAATTGCTTGATGGTTAGAATCTTGAGCTTCAACAAACATGTATCACTTAGAGCTTTGGTTCAATATACCATTCAGTATCCATCTAGCATATTTTCTTCTGAAGACAAGTGGAAATGGTCCGGCCGGATGAATGATGTTTCTTGTCAAGCTTTTCCCTTAGTCAGTACAATCACTGGACAAAATATAGAAATAATTTATTGTGCAGAAGCTGAAGCCCTGGTTCCTCCTTCCCAGACTGTGGTAACCAGGAAGATCAGAGCTGTGGTCTACATGTCCTCCCTGTAAATATTCTGCTTTCTATACAAGTGGTGCAGTTGCAACAAAGCAGGTGAATACTGCAAAGAGAAAGCTCCCCTTTGGCCTGCCTTATAACCCGGCATTTTCCTTGGTGGTGAAAGATATGGCCTCGGATGTTCTTGGGTCAGGAAGAGTGCTGAGCACCAGGCATTCACCTCTGACTCAGTTCTCTAGCTGTTGTGTATGTACTGCTCTTTTCTTCATATCTGCTTTAAAATGAAGTAACTACACAAAAACTTAATAAATAAATAATAACAAAAGCCCGATCGAAAGGCTGGGTCTTCACTGTCAGGAGAGCACTGGCAAAGAAATTTTTAGTTTTGGCTTGGAGGTGTCCATGAGGTATAAGCTGACCTA